>JACEFZ010001781.1:0-55281 GCA_014155875.1 Cepaea nemoralis
GACAAGGAGTCATGGTATGGCACTCTAGCCTGCCAGTTCGGTGGTCGTATGTTCGAATCCTCATGGAGGTAGATTTGTTAAAGTTTAACCTAGGCTCCCAAGTTGGTCCAGTTTAACATTATTATCAGGAAATGTCCGGGAAGCAAAGACAACCGACGTGATATTGACCGTATAACCCATTGATTGTCGGTTTGTCTGTAAAATATGGGACCAGCACCATATAACCATATCACCCCAAGCATGTAAAAGGATCCCCAACGTTTACTTTATTAACTACAAGAGTTGTAGTGGGTCAGTTTGAACAGGATGTTTATCTCAGGTTTCGTTCAGGAAATCCACATTGCATAAAAGTTAGTTGTATGCCCTTAACAAAACGTCGCAGTAAAACCCAGAATTTATTGGCTGTTTGCGATTTTTAAGTAATTTTATCTTCAGTACCTTACCATTGCTTTCTGAACGACCGACTAACACTCATCCCATTGTGGATATCACCACAAAGTAAATGTGCTTCTAAAATGCCCGAGGCTGTCTTCGAACTACGTATGTCGGGATTGTGAAACTTTGTTCACTAACCTAAGCCGTCCAGGAGCAATGGCAAACTACTTAACGTAAACTTGCTAAGAAATCACAAACAGCCAAAAACAATGGGGTTGACTGCCACTTCCCGTAAAAGGATATGCAACGAACCCTAAGCCACAGACTCCGTTTACACTGCATAAACCTCCAGTTAAACGAATATTTCAAAAAAATAAAGCACTACCTTACATAAGATTCAATGATTATTCAAACAATACCAGTGAAATGACCAGCAAAACAAAGCCCAGAGCGGAGTAAGGAGGACTAAAGCAATCAGCGCACATATCGGCCATTTCGTTTTGTTCTAATGACTCCACAGAGAGACAACGGGGTAAAAGTTTCCTCAGTTTCACGTGGCTTCCGTCCGGAGGGGAATCGCGTTGCGCTGCCACATGATTCAATTAATTGGGCGAAGCCAATATCTAAATCGAGTCGTGAGATAAAAATTACAGCAATCACGAACTGATCACTGGGTCAACTCGGCCACCAGGGGCAGTTGGAGCATGTAATGAACGGTCGCGTGGTTTGAACGCATAAACCGCCATCCGTCTAATGAACGGTTAGGTTGGTTAGTGCAAGGTCTGGAGTGGGTACAATAAAGGAGGTAGTTACAGTTAGTTGCATATCCTTTACAGGACGTTGCAGTCAACACCAACAGTTTTTGCTGTTGTGATCTCTTGGCAAGTTTACGTTTAGTAGTTTGCCATTGCTTTCTGAACTACCGGCACTCATACCACTTCGTAAAAAAACCAACGCATCGTGATCTGCTGCCAAATACGGGATCACGAACTGAGTCCGTAAATTCTTTGCCACGGAGCCGGAATAGGAGGTAGTACACATGTGATAAATTTACTTTCGTTTGTGCGTTTTGCGGCGTCGCTGGTGAAGGAGTAGTGAACGCGATTCGAGATCCTGCATACAGTGTTCGAAATCAGCTGCAGGCGAATTGGAAGCAGACCGTCTTGTGTTGATGTTTAACAATGGTTTGAGCGTCGGTCGTTCAGAAAGCTATGGCAAATTACTGAACGTACACTTACCTAGTACATCACAAACAGTCAAAAAATGTCGTGGTTGATTGTGATGCCCTGCAAACACAAATGCAACTAACTAACTTGTATTTGTTATAAATAGTTATACCACCATATATAGAAGGCAGTAAGTCAAATGGTTTGGCCATGCAAGTAGGTACAAACTAACAGTATACCACAACAAGCAATGATGTACAGACCAGAGGAAGACAGAGGAAGAGGCCGACCATCTAAATGATGGACGCAGGGAAAAACAGAGTCCATGGGAATATCGATACATGAAGCCCATAAGCGGGCACTCTCCCGCTGTTTATGCTTCACCTCGATACCGCAAGGTACAAGAGGAACAAGATGAGATGAGTTATGCCCGGTTATTTAGTCCGAGTAATGATATCATATCCAGGTGAGGAACACAGCTGCGCGAGATTGCGTCGCATTGGTTACTTACCGGGTATGTGAACCGGTCGCTCAGAAAGCAATGGCAAACTACTTAGCGCAATCTTGCCAAAAACATCAACAGCAACTGAAGAATGCTTGTACACACACACACACACACACACACACACGCACACACACCCACACACGCACACACGCGCACACGCGCACACGCGCACACACACACATACACACACACACACGGACACACTCTCCCACACCATCACACTCTCTCACACCATCACACACACACACACACACTCACACACACGCACACGCACACACACCCAAACACATCTTCAACTCTTCCCTCCAGCATGGATTTTACATGAGAGGTATGTCTGGACGAGCTATTTTACTTGTCTCTTTTTCACGTCTTTCTTTTAATTCGTAGCCTCACCTGAACCTTAGCTTTGGACTGTTTTCGTTTCCACGTTGACGACATATTCTTCAGTATGTAAACAACTGCAGCGAGTTTCCAGTTGTATGTTCGTTGTCTACTTGTCTGCTTCTCAGGGTATTCGTGAAGGCAGGTGAGTAAATTGCAGACGTCCATACATGAGGGAAGATAACAGCATGAGATGGACGAATAGCAGCAGCCTGTCGGAGTTTACAACCAGGACGAGACACGGAGATTGTTGGAGATCCAATGCACCCAATCTTCATTGTAACACAGCACATTACTGATTGATTGTGTATCACATGAAACGGTCCGAACTTAATTCGGGTGTACCAGAAGTGACCCAAGGTGGGAAATATAACTATTAAAGGGGGGGGGGAAGTTGGGGGGGGGGTGGTTAAAGGGGTTTAAAGGCAAGATGGTCGACTTCATTGCACCCTGCTTTATCACATATGGTTCGGTCTTTTTTCGCGGAGCGACCTGCCGAAAGCGTCGGACAAAGCTCGAACTCGGTAGCTCCAGCGACGACCACCAGGAATTTACAAGTAAACTGTAATCGTAAACGAATGACAGTCAAGAAACAAACTCATGACTTTCTTAACGCAAGGCAGGTGGATTAAACACTTCGCCAGGAGACACCCGAAAATTTGACTCTTTAGATGAGTATGGAACTCATAACCTACGCACATCTCTCCCATGTTCAACATGGGGAAGGTACTGTCTATAGGTACGGCGCTCTAACCGATTGCCCCTCTGGACCTCCACCGGTATTTGGCTGCGAAGGCAAGAGCTCATGGTCGGTAAATTTATGCAACGATGTAGGTAATTTTGAAGGAAGACAATAGATTCTTAATGAAATTAAACAATTTACCGAAGTTACAAAGTAGGTTTACCATCCTCTTGTGACACGAAAACAACCAATAGAAATAGTGTACACGAGGGGGCGTCAATAAGTAAGTCACAAATGGCTGTAGAAAAATAACTAAATATGATAACAACTTGAAACCAGTTTATTTTTATACATACATTGTCCCTTTATTTCTCAACATAATTTCACCAACATTGATACACTTATCCCATAGTTTTATCAGTCCTCCCAAACCGGCTGCGTAGAAACAGCGTGCTCCTGTTTTCTAAAAACGATTTCACTTCACAATCAACTTCTGCGTCATTCGCGAAATGTCTCCCGCCTAGGTGGGTTTTCAGTGGACCAAAAAGGTGGAAATAGCTAGGGGCTAAGTCGTGGCTGTAAGATAGATGTTCCAGAACTTTCCACCTTAGTTGATTAATTTTCTCTTGAGTTAATCGAGCCGTATGTGGTCTAGCATTGTGATGAAGAAGCAACACTCCTCTGGTCAGCAGTCCTGGACGTTGTCTTCGAATTCCATCATGAAGCATCGATAGAACTTCACAGAACCCTATTGCAGATGCTACAGAGTATATCGTTATTCGCCTGTCACCTCTAATTATCTCCTCAACCCGTTGCACGGATGCTTCTGTTGCAATCTCAACAGGACGACCAGATTGATTTCATCAACAATTTTAGAGCGTCCTTGAGAAAGATTTTCTACCCAGCTATGCACCGCTTTACGGGACAAACATTTGTCAGCATAAACAGGAAGCATTTCCTTATGAATGTCTTGTGCAGGCAATCCTTTTGCCCACAAAAAAAAACCAAAAAAACGCACAACAGCGCATTGCGCTTTGGTTGTACACGCTGTAAGTACGGTAGTCATTTTGTTTATGCGCTGCGCATGAGACACCTAGCGCCACCTGACGAACGGGAATATAAAGTTCGATGTTACTGTCACCTAATGACGCCTGTAGAAAACACCAACTACACTTACCTGCCATGCCACAGAACTGTGTGACTTACTTATTGACTCGACCGGTGCATGCCATCACGATAACACGGGGACGTATAATATGTCAAGGGACATAACTGTGTAAATATACGTAACTTTGTAAAAATAAATACTTCCCGTTGAACACAACTACTGTGGATGACAATTTAAAGCGGTAGCGAAGCTGATAGGGAACTGCACTGATAATGTGGTGAGCACGGCCAAACAAGGATCCGATGCCTGGACTCGACGCCTGTTAAGTGAGAGAAAAACCGGCCATAATTTTCTCTGTCATTTTCTCTGCCCATTAAGATCAGCGCCGATCTCACCGGCGACTGGTTTAACGACTTTCTCCGTAATCCCATATATTCACGTGAGGAACACAGCTGCCCGAGATTCGGCAGCGAGTCGCGTCGCATTGGTTAATTACGGGGTATTTGAGCCGGTCACTCAGAAAGCAATGGCAAACTACTGAGCGTAATCTTGCCAAAAACACCAACAACTGCTGAGAAAAAAATGCTGGTGTTGACTGCAAGTAAGTGATATGCAACTTAAAAAAAAAAAAAAATTAAGATCTGCAAAGTGGGATAGCCTTATCTCCCCGGGAAGGTTAACGGATGTGTCAGCCTAACTGCGCAAGAACGCAGCTCTGCTGTAAACGGGCAAAAAAAGTCTCCGGATGAACGCTGAAGAAGAAGAAGATAGCCCTATCTCATCATAGAAGCATAGAAATTGATTCAGGACAAATCATTATTATTATTATTATTATTATTATTATTATTATTATTATTATTATTATTATTATTATTATTATGTTATTATTATTATTATTATTATTATTATTATTATTATTATTATTATTATTATTATTATTATTATTGGACAGTTTAAACTGCCGTTTAAATGTGATGTCATGTGAAAATACCTGGATGGCTTGGCCACATGGCATGGACGAGACAGGACCACTGAGCTGATTCACGACTCTGGTGATCGAGTGAAATGGCGTGTCATGACCGCCCACGCTTTCCGGCATGGCACATTATTGATTGATTGATCGATCTCTTGATAAGTTTACGTTCAGTTGTTTACTATTGCTTTCTGAACGACCGGCACCGATACCAACGCAAAACCAACGCAACGCGGTCTGCTTCCAAATCGCACGCGGCTGTGTATAGAACGTCGGTATACGGGATTACGAACCGCGGCCGTAATACTTCGCCACGGAGCGGGATAATACAGTGTATTACAATTACTCAGGATAATATACCGTCTAAAGGGACATAACTGTGTATGTTTAAATTAAAAATTTAATTAAAAATTAAAATTACTTTGCACAAAGTAGTAGCTCCCCATGAAAGAATTTATTCATTCTGTAATCTGACAATGACAAGAGCACAATCGTATGAGGGTTCGATATCAGCTCTCGGCGTTCGCTACGGAAGAAAACGAATGACCACCTATTCTTCTGTGCACCCAAGCTTAAATATGTGATTGTTTCAACACCTCATACACCCACAGCAGGTTTCTGCCATGGCACTTGGTTGGTTGGTGGTTCATCCCGTAAACGCCTCCTGTACGAAGAAACTCACGGAACCAGCATATTTATTCCTTACCCCACATACATTTTCACGCTCTGTGGCGACGGGGTTACGGACGCAGTTCGTAATCCCGCATACGGCGCTCGAAACACAGCTGCGAGCGATTTAGCAGTAGACGGCTTGCGTTGGTTTTTATCAAATCGTATGATTTCTGGACGCTGTAATATAACTGTAGCGTCTTTACAACTCCCTAGTATTGAATTTTAAGTATCATACGTAGGGGGAACGGTAAAGCGCTAGACTTGACCTCTGTGACGTCATCTAAATTCAAAAAGAAAGCCATTGATTGGTCTAGTATCCGGTCCAGACCGGCGCTAGATGTAACAAAGGGATTAGTACACACTAGTCAGTCAGAGAACAAAGAAGACACATGCCAGGCCTCACCACGGGGAAGGCAAAAACAGCCCAAAATAATTTCACTCTCTGGAGCTAGGTACGTTGTAAATGCATTATGAATGTGTAATCATGTCTTTTGATAAGGTACATATATAATTGTGTTTAAAATATGAATTGATAAAATGATAAATCAATTCATGTAAACGATGGTCTGAGTAATTGACTTTTACTAAGCAGCCACATATTGCCTCGCTGTCAAAATTTCCTATGCTATACAGTCAAAAATTCCTATGGTTAACTTCTTCTATGCATTATGAAGCTACATCACTATCAATGCCTATACATCTGCAAATATTCTAGGGCTGTAGAGTTCACTGTAAGGACATTTCAAGAAATTTCTCTCCATGCGGAAGAATTACATTATTAATGCATCTTATGGACACTAGTTCATGTTGAAGAAATAAGTCTGCTAATCTGTAACCTGAGCTATCGTGCCATTTTCGGTACAACCTTTTATTTACAGTTTAGTAATCCACACAATATGTGTGATGGACATGTAATCCTTTCATAAATATTGCTAGGGAAATGCCATGGTTGAGAAGTAAAATCTCAAGAAAGAAAGAAAGAAAGAAAGAAAAACGCATTATATATATATATATATATATATATATATATATATATATATATATATATATATATATATATATATATATATATATATATATATATATATATATTCGAATGTTCTGGAAGGAACGTGCCTTCAGTCCGCACCGCATCATGGATATTAGCGCGTGGGCGAATATTATGTTCAGAAATTGCCAACAACGTTCAGAATGATTACCAAGTTGCAAAGTATTCCAAAAATAAGAACACTTCCTACAATAGCAGCAATTGGTGAGATATATAACAGCGTTCACTAACCTCATGCTTCTATAGGCAAGTGGGAAGAAGAATATCTATTCTGGTCTTATGATTTGGAGAGTGGGAGTGTCACATAATAGACCAACGTGATTTAACCAGTGATGAGAATAAAAGGCTTTCCGAATTAGCGGCATGGTCGAGGCCAAAGGTTGTTTCAACAAATCCAGAAAATGTAGCGGCACGTGTTTACATGGGGTCGACAAAATGGGAACATTTGGAAGTGAGTGAGATGAGTCCATACATCGCTTTGACAGTTCATAAACAGGTTGGATTGAAAGCGGAAGTACTCAGCTCGGAAGAAAACAGTCCGTCTGTCATTTAGAATTTCCCGACGTAAAACGGAAGGATGGCTGTGATTGTCACCCCTCGACAGAAGATTGGCAGCTTGTTGGGGAAACCCGTTGTTGTATCCATACGGTACCTCGCTAGTTTGTTGTGGGAGTCAAAACAAGTGATGACAACTCTGACAGTGACTAAGCCAGGGAAGATAGATTCTTGACAATGGATGATATGCCCAAATAACACCTGCAGGACATCAACCACGTCACGTGACCAATTTTAGGAGGTTGCCAAAAACCATGATTGGAGAGGGGAGTTGAACTAAAACCGTTGATTGAGGCGGACGTGCTTCGGCACTGCGGTTCTGATTGGAAATATGTCTACCGTGTGCGAATTGAGTTTATTTAATTTTACACGTGCCTGTCATGGCAAGAGTAGATGTAATTTGATCTAACTGCGGTGTTGCCTAAGGTAGAACCTATTATAATTAGTTCTAATTAATATAGACTGTAGCCTTGTTAAAACTAGAGTGTGATGATTAGCACTGTTAGTGGAAAACTAGCTAGAGTAGGGAAGTGATACTTGGCTCTGTTAGTTGAAAATAGATTAGTGAAGTGTTGATAAGCTTTACTAGTTGAGAATTGAGTAATGAGGGATAATTGGGATATTCCAGTAGTGTCCCTGGTGGGCGGGGTTCCGCATTCTGTTTGTTGATTTTTTTCTTGTCTTGGCCTGATGATAACCAATGGGTTGAGTCATCTGTCCCTGACAGAGTAGGTTCATTGCATTTTACTGAGCAAGGGCCAAAAGGCCCACGATCATCTAATAGAGATCAGTGACGGGGAGGCTATCACCAGTTGTATGATCTATTTTACAGGTTCCCTCTGTTGGAATTAAGAACCCGGAACCAATGAAAAATCCGATCCCGGATAAATTATGATGTAGAGAGATGGGGCCAGCAACTTTCGCAACGGAAGAAGCTGATAAACATTGCTCGGCGGAGCTGAATGGTATAAGTATCCTACATGAGTGCATACCAATCGTTAACACACCTGAAGTGATGGATGTTCAGCCACGTGGAACTAGATCAGTAGGAACTGATGGTCACATTAGATGAAACCAAACATTGAAGTGTAGTTGTTCCACGTATCAAGGAAATCAGAACTGTCCGACAATATCTAGTAACTAAGCAAGCCATTTTAGTCTAGATACAATGACTGTTTAAGAGTGAAAATATAGAACATTTCGCTAGAAGAAAACGTCATGTTCATGAGACTGCGTTCCATTATGTTTCACTGTGCGGAAGTATGAGATCTTGGTTTTTCTAAAACTATTAGGAACCGTTGTGTTAGGAACAATAATAGTATTTTTTCACGGATTATATTTACATGGGATTCAGATCTCATGGTCTCAGAGCTCCTGGAGGAGGACATGTCTGGAGAGAAGGATACGACTTCGGTGAGGTCTATTGTACTGACTCGTGTGATGTCGTGTAATCCTTGCCATGATGAGTGGACTCTGATCCTGAACTTTGAAGGCTGACCTATACATTTACATTAGAATACTCGACACATATTTTCTTCGCATACACGTCTCATATACGTTACACTTTTCTTTTAATAAATTAATCTTTATTAATTTTTAGAAGCAAGAGTTGTTGAGTATGTTGCGTTGGAGAAGTATGAGAGGGGGCATAGTACGACAGTGAGAGAGTGATAGGAAAAGGTGTCCACTGGCTGATGGAGTGTGTTGGACGGAAGCTGGTGGCTTCTCCAGGATATTGATAGGAAAGAATAATATTATAATGTGGGTGTTGACTCTCCTCACTCCAGGGACGACACTTTAAAGGAGGACACGACAGGGAGAAAAGCCCGAAAATGGCCGCATTATTATTATTATTATTATTATTATTATTATTATTATTATTATTATTATTATTATTATTCATACATGACAGATTCATATGTTTTCTATGTTATGAGAATTATGTATTCTGTTCAGAATTGTTATTTTTTAATGGATGAAATATACATTTTAATGTTACCCAGTGGGGACATGATGAGGATGATGATGTAAGAAGCCTTGGGGTATGTCAGCAACACAAGAAGATAATGTTAATGGTATGGTTGATGGCCTTTGGTCTAATGCTGAGTACAGCTAAAGAAAGAGACGACGAATTCTGGAACATACGGCCGATGTTTTAGAGATTCTTGTCAAGTTATGACAGATGCAATATCAAAGTGTTTGGATGGAAAGGATGACCCTCACATTAGAAAAGTCCCAATAACAATATCAGAAAGAATACAGAGTGAGAAGATACTTTACTCATAATTAGAGCTAGAATAACTCTACACTCAGCAACGAGGGATGGGAAAAAAATCTCCTTCCCCTTTGTTCCTTTATTTGTGTTGTGAAAATGTTAACATAACACAGAGTTGTATTAATGCTTGGAATTGTATGCTTTTGTCATTTCCAGTTCTGGAAAGGCAGATGGTGGATGTTTTGAAGTATCACCAAACAGGGTCCTGAGTAAACAGCCTGAAGTAAGTGATACCGGACAAACTGTCCTATACATATAGTCTGGACCTAAAAATCAAAAGTTGATTGCCACAATTTACTAATGAAGTTGATGAGTTTTGACTTATGTCGGGATACACTAGGTCGGCGTTCCGGATTATCTTTGGAAGGTTCCGCCTGCTTCACAATCAGCCAGTTTGGTCAAAGAAACTGCAGGATAATCCAAGTTTGAACAAAACTAACAGCTGAGAGAACTCTCCAACTGCCTGTTGGATTCCCAGTTCCTAATACTCAAATGTATTAGCCTTCAACACCAATCATACAGCAGCAAAATCAACACCAGGGCCTAGCTATGAACACCAATGGGAAGATACTGAAAGAGCATAATAGAAGCAATTTTAACACAAGGTCCTAGGCCTGAATACCAACTCAAATACCAACTGAAAGACACTGAAAGAAATTAGTGGAGCAATGTGTACACATACACAGCAGAAAGAATCACCCGACTGTCTGCGACACCAAGTTTGTGTGCTGGATTTATTCTTCGTAAATTCCTCGCCTTCTGGAGACCAATCCTGGATATAATCCCAGATGCTACAAACTAGTGTTGCTCAACAGTGCATTTTCCTGCGAATGAAATGAATATATCTACGTATGACTCTATGCTGGTCCCATGTCCACCAGATTGCCTATCATTAAGTGTGGGATGGCCTATAGACTGGAGACAGGGTGTGTGAACCCACCTGTTGAACCACAAGTCGAGATTATGATATAATATGCAGAGCAGCTGGACGGTCGTCAATTATTTTCATCTCTGTGATGATGTAAGGAAGTTCCCTTTTGCCAAGTCTTAAGTTGGAGCTCCTGAAAATTGGACTGACCCAGGCCTCGATTTCAATAGGACACCGCCCATTAGCACAAGAGTGTATGATTTCAATCCCGGATTATGTGATATTTCTAATCTAGATTATAATTGTTCTCTAGAGGAAATATTCATTGGATATTGTAAGTGCAGAACACAGTTGAGTGAGTATTATTCCAGCTCCCGGATAATAAGGACATTAACTGCCAAGCATTGAAGAGGAATAATGAACAGTACAACAGGACAGTAAAGGACAACATAATTCTAAATAATTAGTTTAGTATTATGTAGGGAATGTATATTCTTGGTTGAGTATCCCGACACCATCTCATTAATTTGTTTTTAAATATGAGTATTGTAAATGGTGTGGGAAACAATTGTTTTTATATGTTTGGTTTTTCTGAACTTAGACCATTGGTTTTTTTTTCCCATCTGTAAATTGGTCATTGGTGGTAGAACCAAATAGTGGTTGTTTTTCTGGGTGTAAGAGCATATATTTTTGGGAAAATGGGGTTATCACATTTTAATGTGTTTATGATATTGCATATCATCCGATGCCTGCTGTGAAAATTCAGTGTGGTCATTACACGTACATATATGTCTAATCAGATCTTGATTTAATGCCTGAACTGTTTGTCTAAACGTTAATGTTTACGTCAATTGCTTGTTGATGTTTGTTCAACAGTGGTTGTTCTATATGTTGTAAACAGTCAATGTCCTATAACACTATATAAAATTCAAAAATGGTGATCTAGTGGTAATGGAGAAGTACGCATAGACACAGTTATAGAAAGAAGTGAAGTATTTTCCTTCTTGTGTTTATGGTAGAGTCCATGATCACCCCAATTGGCGAAATGAGTACGAATATAAAAATAATCCCATTAGGGATCCCCTAGACAATGTAACAAAATGTTCTCATATATTAAATTCCACATCCCACAGTCGCTCAGAAAGTATTGGCAAACTTTTCGTTTTGTTCGCATATCCTTTACAGGACATTGCTGTCAACATCATCTTTCAGCTGATTGTTAATTTCTTGGCAAGATTACACTCAGTAGTTTGCCATTGATTTCTGAGCCACCGGCTCACATACCCTGTAAGTTGCCGACACGGAGAGAACCGCTACCAATTCTCGCGCACGTCACGTTACTCACGAGAATATACGGGATTACGGAGAAAGTCGTGTAACCCCTAGACCAGGGAGAGGGCATTGGAAAACTACTGAACGTAAATTTGAAAAAAAAAAATAATGCAAACAAACATTGCTGGCATTGACTGCGACGTCATGTAAAGGATAGGCAACAAACAAAATAGACATTTACATATATATTCTTAGAGTCCAAGCCGTGTGGCTTTGGTGATCATGTCTACACACATCCTTCTGCCTCGAGTGTTACCAAACATTTCTGATATCACGATGTGAAACTGTCCAGCATCTTCTCTCCTGGTCTCCTCCTGCCACTCTTCCCTTCTAACCTTCACGTTATGACGACTTTCTCCAGTTTTCCTTTTCTCGTGAGATGCCCAAAGAATTTGGAATGTCCTTTTCTGATGCGAGTAACTAGTTCTCTTGGTGACTTAATTTCCTTCAAGATATCTTAATAGCTCTATCTATCCAATTACGATGTGTGTGTTTGTGTGTGTGTGTGTGTGTGTGTGTGTGTGTGTGTGTCTGTGTGTGTGTGTCTGTGTGTGTGTCTGTGTGTCTGTGTCTGTGTGCATGTCTCTGAGTGTGTGTGTAGTTTCATAGCGGTGACCTGCCACACACACACATATATATATATATAAAATGCGATGTAAGTATGTTTATATGTTTTTGATGCGTTCGCGAACGGTCCATCCGATTGAGATGAAATTTTCTACATGTTTTCTTCTCAATTCCCGTGCAGCGAACTGTCATAGTTTGTTAGTGTACAAACAGTTATTCTTCTTCTTCAGCTTTCCGAGCCATTGAGGTTCTTTGCTGCAAATACAATCCGTCTCCATTCGTCTCTCTGGTGGACCTTCTCTTGCCAGTCGTTGATTCCAAGTGCTTGTAGGTCTGTACATGTATTATCTCTCCACCGTCTTCTTGGTCTACCTCGGGGTCTACGGTCATTTATTTCCTGAGTGTAAGCGAGTTTTGTTTCCCTATTATCTTCCATTCTTTCTATATGCCCCATCCATTGTAGTCTATTAGCCTTCATGATACCAGTGATTAGCGGGGACTTAAACAGATCATAAATGTCTTTGTTACTTCTTCTTTTCCACTCTCCACTTTGTGTATCCCTAATGGGTCCAAAGATGCGTCTTAAAATTTTGTTCTCAAAGGTTTGTAACAAGGCTTCGTCTCCTTTCGTTGTACTCCAGGTTTCAGAGTCATACAGCACAACTGACAAACAGTTATTTACTTAATAAAATTTAATATGTTAATTTACATTATAATTTACATATAGCGAGGGGACTTAACTTAAGAAAAGTCATATCAAGGGACTTAACGTTTAATAGCATTGCTATATATTTTATATATAATTGTTGCATTGTTATCAAAGCTTTATAAATTGTTTGTCTACAGTTATTTACACGGCATATGCGTTATAAGATATAATGATAAAATCAATTTAAAAAAAAAACAGAGGACTTTGACGTCAGTGAATCCACATCGCTGTCCAGGATGAAAGACTTGGGAGTAAGAATCGGCACGGCCAGACATGAGAGGTACATCGGGAAAACAAGGCGCCTCGTCAACCAACACAGAACTGGCACTATTAGCCACCGGACGATGATGCATATGCTGGCGGGAGGATCTGAGCACCTATGGACATGTCCGGAGTGCAATGAAGATACCCCAACGGATAACTGATAACTAAATGATAAAATATTTAAAGCAATTTTAAAGTTTTAATAAAAATAATGCATCTATTTTAAATACGTGACAATTTTCTAACTCATCTTTTTATTTTTCTTCGACATCTATACAGTCATCCCAGCTTTCATTGGGTTTTCGTGATATCTTGGTAAGTTTACGTTCAGTAGTTTCAGAATGCAAAAGTATTAGTCAAACGGATATAATTATCGTCAGCTCAATAGCTACATATTTTTAAAAATATGACGCTGACTTCGGAGACAGCACAGAAGACCACACATTAATAACTTCAGCAGGATCAGATAATAACAGCTTTGAATTGTGAGATTGTCCTATTTAGTTATTGGGATGAAGATTGTTCTCTTCCAATCTGTTCGCCATATTTCCGGGAACGGGGGGAACGGGAGTAGGGGCCGAATATGAATTAAATGAGACGCTCCCTGCCAGGGGCTGGGCGAAGCCAGGCCGGGCTTCTTTTTTGGGAATGGGAACGGGAGCAGGGGCCGAATATGAATTAAATGAGACGCTCCCCGCTTTGGGCTGGGCGAAGCCAGGCCGGGCTTCTTTTTTGGGAACGGGAACGGGAGCAGGGGCCGAATATGAATTAAATGAGACGCTCCCCGCCAGGGTCTGGGCGAATTCGGGCCGGATCCTATGGATGGATGGATGGATGGATGGATGGATAGACAGCCGGACCGGGTCGTCAGTCAGACAGACAGACAGACAGAGATAGATAGAGATATAGATAGATAGATAGATAGATAGATAGATAGATAGATAGATAGATAGAGAGGGGTAGGTAGGTAGGTAGGCATGCAGGCAGGCAGACAAATAGATAGATAGATAGATCCCCGTCAGGGATTGGGCGAAGCCGGGCCGGGTCAGCTAGTGTGTATATATATATATATATATATATATATATATATATATATATATATATTATATATATATATATATATATATATATATGAACATTTAGATGTTAATAATGTAGAAAAGAAACAAAAACTATATTATTTAACTTTATTTTGCAGCAAACAAGTTAACATGGTGCATTTAGAGAAACATCAAGCAAATAACTACATAATTCTTATCTCCAGATAGACGTATCTAATAATGTATAAAGGATGCCGTAGAACAGTGAAAAGCACTCCTTCCTGTAGGCCTTGGTAGTCATGTGTTCGAATATCCATAGAATTTGAGTTTTTGAAAACGGATCCGAATTCCCAATTGACCCGGCATAAATTGCCAGTCTCCCTGGCCCAGGCGTTAACGATATTGTTCGTAATCCCGTATATCCAAGTGGGGAAAACAGCAGCTGCGAGAATCGGCAGTGGTTCTCGCCGCGCTGGTAACTTACGGGGGTATATAAGCCGGTCGTTCAGAAACAATGGCAAACTACTGAACGTAAAACTTGTCTAGTACATCAACAGCAGCTGAAAAATGCTGGCGTTGACTGCAAACGTTCTGTAAGGATTATACAACAATTAAAAAAAAATGCGTACCGTAATATGTCATGGAAAGTAAAAGCGGCTGGCGTCATATTGACATCGCCCGTCAAGTTCCGATTAGTCTGTAAATATGTTTGGTTATTACCATGTACACATTAAGCCTATAAGGCGTGTATATAATGGTCCTTTACTGTTGTACCGTCTATAAACATGTTTGGTTATTACCATGTACACTTTAAGCCTATAAGGCGTGTAAATAACGGTCTTTTACCGTTGTCCGCTGTTTAAAATATCAAACAAGCAAAAGTATAGGTAGTCCTGTAGAGGACAACTCCATTAAGGCGTGAAATGTTAAGTCTTACATCTTTAAGGCCACGACAAAAGAGGTGGGGGTGGCATGTTTCCTCCCTCGTCGCCTTTCGTTCCCAGACAATTCTCAGAAAATTCTAGAACATCTTGAAACGTCAACTTAAATATACCGAAAGAAAACAACAGTCAACTTGAGCCATTTGCCATGTCAATAGATTTTGCCCTCAAAGATAACAAACATTAAAGTGCTGAAAACCCAGTATCCTTCATGATGTTCCACAATTTCCGATGTTGAACACATCGAAGGCCTTACAGTAGTCTATGAAGCAAATATGAAGATCTACATTCTACTCGCTAGATTTCTCAAGATAGTTCCTCTGCTGTGCATGAAACCCGTTTATGCTTTTTGTAATACGTATTCTTACTTCATTAGTCCTTAAGATAATTCGCAGGAGTTTTTTTTCTTCCTAGCATGACCTATTACTACATTAGCACGATAGTTCATGCACAGTTATACATTTTATCTTTTGGGAGAGAGAGAAATTTAACTGCTGCAAGGTAAATAAAATCCCAAAGAAGTGTAATAAATAAGTAACACTAAAAGAAGCGGTATGTTATTAGTCTTGCAATAAAAAGATACAAACATAACACAGCATTTCGGTATTACATCTTCTTCAGCGATCGCGCAATGGCTAGCGAGCTTGCCTGCTGGTGTGGTGATAATATGTACGAACCCCATTAAAGTCGAAGTATTTATTTCCTGCAGTAAATGAAATTCCACGTCGATCCAGCCTCAGAAGCTACCATGACATATACTGGGAATTCAAAACAATGTTTTCCCGCGATGAATTTGAATAACGAGGACAAAAACAATAGATTGCACGATTTATTGCCTGGCATATTTCGCTGCATCTCGTCAGGTACATACTGCAGAAATCACACAACTTACGTGAATTAATTAGATAAATCCTTCAAACTGAAATATACACATGTTTGCACAGTAATGTCGATTGTCTACCACGGTAATTTTAAACTGACTAATATGTCTTTTTGCCAAGTCATATCGCCAAATTGACGGAGTGGCCATGGGGAGCCCACTTGGACTTATTCTGGCGGACATCTTCATGGCACACTTAGAAGAAAAGAGATCCTCAGAAATCAATAACTTGGCCTTTTACCGTCGTTACGTGGACGATATACTAATTATCACCACAGACGAACTACAAGCAACGTCGTTCGAGGCCACAATGAACGAGACACATATAAACATCTCTTTATCTATAGAACACGAACACAACGAAGCGTTGCCGTTTCTAGATATCCTAATGAGACGTAGAGCAGATGGCACAATTCAAAGATCGGTGTACCGCAAAGAAACATGGACTGGCCAATACTTAAATTTTCAGAGCTTCGCACCTGTCCAGTACAAACGGGGCTTAGTACGGACCCTGTTTGACCGTGCTAGGAAGATATGCACACAGGACACACTGACAGAGGAATTTAAAACTCTGAAGAATGCCTTAAACCTGAATGGGTACTCCACAGGATTTATAAAGCGCCACTGCCAACAGCCCAAACCGAAATCAGAAGTAACTACAGTCCCTAAACTCAAAGTATTCATCCAGCTAACCTTCCGAGGAGATGACGTAATGCAACGTCTGCGGGACCGGCGCACCACAGCAGTCGAGCGAACATTCTGTGCTGCAGCTCTAGTCATCAGGTACAGAAACACACCGATGCCAGTCCCAGCAGTAAAAGAACCTGTAGCTTTGTACGCCAAATCTAATTGTATTTACCAATTTATATGCAGATGAGAGGCCATCTACATAGGCAGAACTGAGCGACAGTTACATTGCAGGGTTTCGGAACATATTCCGAATTCGTTGGACAAGATACTACACACAGAAGATGGTAGCCTAGGCAAGCCGACACACCGGAAAAGTCTGGCTTCATCGGTCGGGAGACATGTGCTCGAGAGTGGTCACGTGGTTGAAAGAGACAGTGCCTTCCGTGTGTTGTTCAACACACAAAGTAGTCGATTGTTAAAGTTTGCTGAAGCTATACTAATCAACTTTCGTAAGCCGTCCTTGTGTAAGCAGAAAGACATGTTAGTCAGTTTAAAATTACCGTGGTAGACAATCGACATTACTGTGCGAACATGTGTATATTTCAGTTTGAAGGATTTATCTAATTAATTCACGTAAGTTGTGTGATTTCTGCAGTATGTACCTGACGAGATGCAGCGAAATATGCCAGGCAATAAATCGTGCAATCTATTGTTTGTGTCTTCGTTATTCAAAATATACTGGGAAGTAAAATCAGCCGAATAGATACTGATGATAAACCCACTGAATGCCGATTGGTCTAAACATAGGGGAATAGCATCATATACCCTATCGAGTTATGGCGAGAAATGAGGTTCAATACTTCACCTTATTTACATCTTTTTCAAGTGAACAAGTTACGCACTGTAGGCCAACAGTTGATACAAATTAAAATTAAATGTCCGCATGGAAACGTAATTGAGAGTATTCTGAATGATAATATATGAATAGTATTGACAATATTACAAGGTAATACTTCATCAATGCATATGGAAGCCGGAGTGGTTGGGGGATGTAACCAGCGTAACTTTCTCTTTTGACCGTGACGTTGTGGGTTCGTCCGACAGGATAGTCGGTAAGCTTGCCTAATATGCTGACTTCTCGTCCTTGACACTGGGACATCATTACAACTAACTACCTCAGAAGAAGGAGTGGGTTCTCCTGATGGCGAGGGGTATAGGGGGGAAGCTAACCTTCAGTCCAGTACACTCACAAGTACTGGAAACTACTTGTAGTAGTTACATGTGTGTGGATTATGCTCGAGTTGAAAATGAGGGAACGCAAACACACACACACACACACACACACACACACACACACACACGCACTCACCTATACACACACCTAAACACACACACACACACACACACGCACATATATATATATATCTAGCCGGCATGAAATAGATGTAATATTTAAATATTGTGTTCTGCTTGTTTGTTTTGGGAGATTAATAACACCCCTGTTAGTGCACCGTTAAACATAGATATCGCCTCACTCGACGAACTGCGCAAAGATGTGTTTAGTGTTTAGCGTGTATGCCCGAACACGGGACAGACAGAAATACTGGCAGATCTGCTACAAGAGAGATGTTCGGTACAATTACTCTGACAATGATTATTGCATATAAAGGCAATCAATTTCAAACAAACGAAAGAGTAAGAAGCAGAGATAATACAGCAAGAACACTTAGGGGAGACTGGGGAGAAATGGACATAGGGGAGAAATGGACCACCCCCTCTCTGGCCCCTGGCTGTGATGCAATGAAAGTGAAACCATAATAAGTTTGTTTTCCACATCAAACATAGTCCGAATTTGTCATTTGCCATCGACTTCCCGCACAGGTCGTTCCCACGCAAAGTTTGAAAAATTTTCTGCACTAAAGTTTCTTTTTCCAGTTCCAGACACCATCGTAAAGCAGACGCTTAGTCAGGAATCAGGACAAGGTAATTACGTTAATATCTTTATTTACTTGTTATTTAAGAGTTCATATAAAAAATATAGCATATAATATTAGATTTAAGAGACTTTATGGCTGAATAGTTTAATACATTGATGGGGGAGAAATGGACCGGTTCATTTCTCCCCATGGTCATTTCTCCCCATAGAAGAAATTGACAAGACAGTCTGTTGTTATTAAAAGTGTTGAAGATTGCATTCGAATATCAGCATTATTGATTCTTTTTAATACTGGGGTCTTAATCTAGACCAATAAAACTGTTAACAAATTTGATTTCAGTGATTTATTAAAGATGCACGCCATTCGTGCTATGATCAGTATTTCTTTGCAAATGATAGGCCTACCATTCTAAATGTTATATAATTCTGTCACTCTTTTGTTTCAGATGCCAAGATTGTACATCAGAAACACCAACAAGGGTCTCGTTACGGAGGAACGTATGAGAGAAGCTGTTAATGCTGTGAAAAATGGAATGAAAATGAGG
Organism: Cepaea nemoralis; assembly: GCA_014155875.1. Classification (NCBI taxonomy): domain Eukaryota; kingdom Metazoa; phylum Mollusca; class Gastropoda; order Stylommatophora; family Helicidae; genus Cepaea; species Cepaea nemoralis. The sequence continues at coordinate 19,453 of JACEFZ010001781.1, forward strand.
AAAGCTGCAAGGGAGTACGGCATTGCTCGCTCTACCCTCAATAACAATCTTACAAAAGACAGAGAAGGAAATGGTCTGCCTACTAGACTCGTACCAAATTATAGGCATAGCCTTGTTTTCACAGCTAAGCAAGAAGCTGATTTTGCTAGTTACTTGAAAGATTGTGCAAGAATGTTCCATGGACTCACAACTAAAAGCGTTCGTATTTTGGCGTACGAGATGGCGAAAGTCAATAACATTGCACATCCTTTAACCTGGGATGAGCAAATGATGGCAGGGAATGACTGGCTTTGTGGATTTTTGCGACGGAATCCCGAGCTGACCATAAGGCAACCTGAGGCAACATCTCTGGCTAGAGCTACAGCTTGCAACAAGCATAATATTTGCACCTTCTTCAACATTGTGAAGGAAACCATTACAAAACTAAATGTGAGTGGAGCTCAAATCTACAATTTGGATGAGTCAGGTCTGACCACTGTACAGAAAGTGCCAAAAGTAATTGCCCCACGAGGAGTGAAGCAAATAGGCCAGGTGACATCCAGAGAAAGAGGAGAACTGGTCACAATCTGTTGCATTGTGTCAGCTGCGGGTTACATTATCCCTCCAGTCTTTGTGTTTCCCAGAAAAATTTTTAAGAATTTTATGCTTGCTGGAGCACCTGAAGGTTCCCTTGGCCTTGTGAATGAATCAGGTTGGATGACCCGTGATAATTTCGTCAAAGTTATAAATCACTTCATTAAGCATTCAAGACCTTCCAAAGACTTCCCTTTGATTTTGATCTTGGACAATCACGATTCCCACATTTCATTTGAATCACTTGAACTGTGCAAGAAAAACAACATTCATGTGATCCCGTTGCCACCACACACCTCATCTAAAACTCAGCCCTTGGACCGTTCAGTTTTTGGACCCATGAAGTTGGTCTACAACAATGCGTGTGATTCATGGATGATGAAAAATGTTGGGACACCACTGACAATCTATCAAGTTGCAAATCTAGGAGGCCACGCTTTTCTTAAAGCGGCAACTCCCATTAACATTCAATCAGGCTTTGCAGTGTCAGGTATTTTGCCCTTTAAAGAAGATGTTTTTACAGAAGATGATTTTATGCCTTCAGAAATAACGAACAGGCCCATCAGCAAGGACAGTGAAAATGCCACTTTAGAAAGCAATGAACAGACAGGATCAGCATCTCCACATTGTGGTACCAGCACAGATCAAACTGCACAAGAATTTCATGAAAATCAGAAAGAGTGTAATGTTGAGAACCTTGTAGATGACTTGCAGGAAATATCAGGGAGTCTTCAACATAAAGCTACTTCTTCCTTTACTTCGCCTCATGTTTTCAGAGGACTACCAAAAGCTGGTCCGCGAAAAGATTCAAATAATATGAGGAAAAGAGGAAAAACTATGCTGGCTACTTCTACGCCAGAAATGGATCGAGTTAGGGAAAGAGCGGTGATGAAAGAAAAGGCAGCAAAAGTTCCACCCAAAAAGGCAAAGAGACAGCTGCTGAAAGAACTTGATGTTGATTCAGATCCAGAAACTGACATTTCGTTTTGTGATGACACAGATTCTGATGTTTCATTTGGTGAAAATGAGGAGTGTACGGTTAGCCTTGACTGGTGTGTGTGAGGTTTTTGAAGGCCAGTGTGTGTTATGTGAATATGGAACAAAGAAGACTTGTGTTTACTATGTAGGAATTGTAAGGGGAGACATTGATGATGATGGTGATGTTGAGGTAGAGTTTCTTGCGCAAGAGTGAGAAGGTTGCTGGTAAATTTGTTAAGCCTAAGGTAGAAGATGTCGCCAGTGTCTCAATTACATGTATTAAAGCACAGCTTACTAGATCTACAATCACTGGAACCACTTCTAGGACCAAAGATGGCTATGTCTTCAAAGAAAGTCTTGCAGGCATAAATGTTCGATAAAACTTTATATTAGATTAATATATCATATTAAACTTTTTTTTACTGTCGCTTAAAATAATAAAAAAAAACTGCAAATATCCTTTTAATGATTATTTATTTCTTATAGCAATATGGATGAGTTGTTGCTGCTTCTTTTTAAAAAAGGTCCATTTCTCCCCACTATGGTCCATTGCTCCCCACGTGCTGGTCCATTTCACCCCAATGGTGGTCCATTTCTCCCCATGTTCATATACATTTTTGAAATGCATTTTGTAAAGAAACATATAGAAATAGATTGCTAAATGTTTTCCCCTTTTAAAATAAATGAATGTACAACATTTTAGTCATGGTTTTGTTATGTTTCGATAAAATCTGTTCCGGTGATGAGCAAATATTGAAAACTACAAAATTGCTGGTCCATTTCTCCCCAGTCTCCCCTACTGGGCGCATTCTCCAACGGTGACTGGCTGATAGGAGGAGTTGTGATGCTTGACTCTGTAGGATGTTTCCGTGTACACGGAGTCAACAGTGCTCATGATGGCGAAGGACAAATTACTGCAGCAAACAGAAAACAGTCGCATTAATTCACAGCAGGTTACAAGTGTTCTGATGGCAGGTACTGCATAAGATGTGGTGTGACATCACTTCACATGATCTAGGATATAGGACTACGAGCTGGGGTGGTTAGCTGTCTTTCCTCATTTTCTGGCATTCCTCATTTATATATATATATATATATATATATATATATATATATATATATATATATATATATATATATATATATATATATATATATATATCATGTGCCATGCCGGTAAGCGTGGTCGGTCATATTTTACCATCTCACTCGATCACCAGAGTCGTGGATCAGCTCCGTGTTTCTGTCTCGACCATGCCACGAGGCCAAGCCATCCAGGTATTTACTTCTCGGTCTTCCCCTTGGTCTATTCCATTCGATCTTGCCCGTTGTCACCAAGTTCTCCAATTCATTTCTTCTCATAACATGCCCACAAGATTTTGACTGTCTACGTCTAATGTCTCTAATCAGTTTACGATCTTCATTTATTTCTTGAAGGACTTGTTCATCGGTCTTTCTGGCTTTCCATGGTATTCTTTGCATTTTCCCCAGAAACCACATTTCTAAAGCCGTCAGATGTTTTTCCCCCGGGAAGGTTAATCCGGTCAACAAATGCCCGCAGAAGTCGTATGTGTCGGCCTAACGGCGCAAGAACGCAGCTCTGCTGTAAACAGGCACAACGCAGCCACATCCGAAAAAAAAATCCGGATGAACGCAGAAGAAGAAGAAGATGTTTTTCAGCTTGACTGCTCATTGTCCAAGCTTCATATCCATATAAAAGTACATCTTCTATCTAGCACTTCAACACTCTTTTTCTCGTTTCAATTGACATCTTTTTATTGGTCAGTATGTTTTTTATCTTGCTAAAGGCTACTTTTGCCATTGCTATTCTTGATCTAATCTCTTCAAGGCATCTCCCATAATATGTTATGACTGTTCCGAGATAATTATACCTATTCACTTGTTGAAATATATTCCCATTTACTTGTATATTACATTGTGGTATTTCGTTCTTCCTAGTGACTACCATAATCTGTTGTCTTGTTACACTTTAATTCTAACCCTAGTTGTTCACTGTGTGTAACAACCGCATCTACTAAATGTTGCAGGTCCTGTTCATTGTCTGCAATCAAGACTGTATCATCTGCATATCTAATGTTATTGATGCATCGTCTCCCAATGTTGATTCCTTCCATATCTTCAATATTTCTGAAAATACTTTCACTGTGCAGGGAAAACAGATCTGGAGACATTACACATCCCTCTCTCTTAATAGACTGATATTGGCTTACTTCATTATCAACTCTGATGGCAGCTTGTTGTTTCCAATATATGTTTTTTTACAAGTCTAAGGTCTTTTCCATCAATTTGTAGATCTTCAGGCATCCTTATCATGTCGACATGTCTCACTTTATCGAAAGCCTTTGTGTAGTCTATAAAGCAATGGTGTAGATCTTTGTTTATTTCTATAGAACGTTCGATTACGGTTCTCTGTATATACACATAATCTACTGTACCCTTGCCTTCTACAAACCCACATTGTTCTTCTCCTATTTCAGGTTGCATTTTCCTCCTAACTCTTTGCATGATAATTCTTAGCAACATCTTCGTGATATGACTCATTATACTAATTGTTCGATGTTGATTACATTCCAAGACTCCTGATTTCTTTGGGATTGCAATAAATTCAGAATTAAATAATCAATGAGGTATATTTCCAGTATCATATATTGTTTTAAGCAGACTGGTAACTTTATCTATTCCATATTCTTCTAAAGCATTAATCATTTCTGTTGTGACGCTGTCTGAACCTGATTTCATATGGTTAAGAGTATTCTGAACCTCCATCTTCAAAGTTGCTTGTCCTTCATTATTATTTTGAACATCATACTGTTCGTCTCTGTTATCGTCATAAAGGTTTTTCACGTAATCTGACCATACATGTAAGATCTGATCTTTTTCTATTATGACTCTTGCGTTTATACCCCTGTGCGTTTTTATTTACCATTTGTTTTCTTTATACATGAACGAGATCACTGGGATCGAAATGTCGGATTTGTCAGATTGTAGTTTCGCTTATTTGTTACATATTGCTTAACACTATATTATTATTATTATTATTATTATTATTATTATTATTATTATTATTATTATTATTATTGTCAAAAATCCCAATAAGAGTTTAGAGAGTTAAGAATATAAGTAATAGAGCTAAGACAGAGTCTAGTAGAGGACACCAGACAGGAGAGACACCAGCGCTATAAATAGCTTCACAACGGGACACACTTGTGTCAACCAAGGAAGCATTGAGTGCAAGTGAGCGAGGGTTTCCCCAAGACATTGGGAAACTCACCTCTACGAGTAACCGTGGAGTACCAGGTTACTCGAGTTAACTGGCCAGCGTGCTGGGACACTATGCACGCAAGACTCGCCAGCGCACGGAGAATCCAACGTCCGTGTTTGAACACGCAATTAGAAGCGTGGGACAGACCACGACTGAGACGACTAGAGAGTAGACGTGTTCCTTACGAATACTATAAGTTTATAGACAATAGTGATTGTTAGGCTTTAGATTTCATTCAGTGATTAATAGTATCATTATCACCTCTTCATTGCATCTATGAAACGTACCATGTTATTTATTGTCAATGAAGTATTCCGCTCGCAGAGCTTGTTGATCATCAGCTCTAAATAAATTGCATTCCTTTTTGCAAACGACACGAGTTATTATTTCGTGTGGTGCAAAAGTAGGGGAGTCCTGAAAGACCTGTCGCAAGCAAGTTGCTGACAATTATTAATTGTTTCTAATTCATTTCACAACTGTGATTTCTGTTTCATGGGATTGAGCTTGCTGTAAGCTATTACACTATGTCTGTGTTTGTTTTCTCCACTTTCTCTCTCTCTCTCTCTCTCTCTCTCGCTCTCTCTCTCTCTCTCTCTCTCTCTCTCTCTCTCTCTCTCTCTCTCTCTCTCTCTCTCTCTCTCTCTCTCTATCTCTTGCAGGAATTACACAAACCCGTTTCATTTTATAAATGTATGAACATTGTTAGGATAATAGTGTTAATATAGAAAAAAATCTGGGAATTTCATGGCTGAGAGAAGAAGAAACACAAGTACCATAAAAATGGGACTGTGAAAAAAAAAATAAAACAATACCAGAACTGAATGAGATCAAGATAAGATACTTAAGGCACTTTAGGCCGAAGGTCTTACAAAAAGACACGGCTGCTTTCTAAAGCGTGTGCTGGAGGATGCGTGCAGGTGGAAGACAACAATTACATGTGAATTGACAACTTCACGAGATGGATTAGTAACGAGAGTGAGTACAACGTAAAGAATAATTACATATGGTGCTGGAGACACTACAACGGACCTTGAATTCTAAGATGACATGTGATGGTGACGAGGTAGTAAAGTATCGGTTATAACACCCAAGACTATAATACAAGGTAATAATTCACGGCGGACCTTGAATTCTCAAATGACATTTGATGATGATGATGATGATGAGTTAGTAATGTATCGACTGCAAAACATAAAGATGTAGTATACTTACGTGGTACAACACGAGCTGTGTTTAGATGAGTTCTCGTTTGTGGTGGTGATCGGATCCAGTAAAGTATTATTTGTTTCTGAGATCTCAACCTGCCCGGTGATGGCTCCTATTTTAAAAACATCAACCAGTTTGCTGACGTTTGCTAGGGTTTGAATAGATTCCAGAGACAAAAATAAATGAGGATATCTGTCCGTCGGTACACTGCACGGGGTGTCTGTCCGTGATGGTTTCTGGAACAAGTGGCAAGAATCATAGACGAAAATAATGACTCACTATACATAGACATGGAGGAAAGGGTAGCTAGTGGTTAGACGCTCGACTGCCAGCCCGGTATCAAAGATTCCAACCGCTAGGGGCGGTTTCCAATTTTAAAAATTGACCTGGGCTAAGTCAATTCAGCGTCAAATGAGTACTAAGGCATTTTTGGGAAGTAAAGGTGGCAGGTGTGATACTAACTGTATCACCCACGGAACTCCCTAGTACCAGATGCTCAATGCGTTTTAATGTGTGTATAAGGATATGTTACTTTTTCACTATACTCGTGCATAGAAAATAAGGTGCCATGCAGTAATATAATGTTCGCGTCTTTCTACATTCCTTTTGTCTATTTCTTCTACGTGTCAGAAGCAGAAAGATCTTCATGCTACTCCTTTTTTTTTAATTTTTTTTTAAGCATATCCTTTTTACAGGACTTAGCTGTCAACACCAGCATCTTTCAGCTGTATGTTGATCTCTTGGCAAGATTACGCTCAGTAGTTTGCCATTGCTTTCTGAGCGGCCGGCTCACATACCCCGTAAGTTACCGATGCGATTCGAACCACTGCTGATTTGAACCGTCATCACGTTACCTGACGAGAGTATACGAGATTACTGAGAAAAGTCATAACCTCTAAGCCACGAAGCCGGCATGCTACTCCTACTGTTTGCATTTCTTTCGAATCAACACACTTTTATATATTTTTCATTCTCAAAATGTAATGTGCTACTTAGTAATATACAAAATTATGAAACCGCTTTTCACTCCTATGTAACTTATCCACATAAACACTTTTTATGCAAGCTGGAGAACTGTATGGACTGAACATCAGCAGAAGGAAAATAAATAATGTTATTATTTGTATGTGTGGGTGTAAAGAGCATCAAGAGAGGGACGAATAGAAGTCATCAGATTGTATATTCAAAGCAACAGACAGTTTTGCTAACCTTTCTTGCGGCGATGGTACTTGATTGTTTGACTGGTGAGCTACGTGGATTCCTTGACTGCGTTGTATTTTCTGCGGTCCGAACAGGACTTCTGGAGTATAATAAACAGCACACGTTTGTTAGGTTGAATATCGGAGAATGCTTTTGTAAACTACATGCAAAAAAATAATAATCAGTATAATTTCAATAGCTGATGGAAAGTTAAGAAAAGTAATGAAATGTTTTCACATTAACTAGTATCTTCCAAGCGTTAAAAAGGTTAACCATAAGGACCTTTGTCTGGAGTCCACAAAGAAAAGAAATACAAGAACACCCCCTCCCTAAACACCTCCCCCCCCCCCCCTCCTAAAAAAAAAAAAAATAAAACATAAAAACACACACACACACACAAAGAGAAGAAAAGTAGAAGCAATTAAATAGTATGTGGAAGAAATAAGAGGCACCATCATCATCATCATCATCATCATCATCATCATCATCATCATCATCATCATCATCATCATTGTAGGCGTTCATAGCTCTCCACAGATCTCGGTCTTTGGTGTTCTGGATCAACTCTGCTGATGATATTCCTCCATGCCACCGTCTCAATCCGTCCAGCATCATTTATCTTGGTCTGCCTCTGCCCCTCTTTCCCTCGATCTTTCCAGTTGTCACAATTGAATAGTATGGGGATTACATGAGAGGCGCTGTATGGGATAGCTAGTGTTAGGACGATTTGGGGTGGGTTGGATATGGGTCTACGCCCCAACCGGAGATAAAAAGGTGAAACTGTCACCTGTCAACCTTAAAATGATTTCACAGTTGGTTGAATCTGAGCACTAAAATCTTTTTCAAAATGAGGTTAGCGGAATGTTGACTGTTGATGAGACTGACGGAACTTGACTTTTGATTTTGATGTATGGCACTCCTCAGTGTGGGTGTTTTTTTTTTTCAACTCTAAAATATTTCAAATGTTCCCATGTCACATCTCAGTGTGGCTTCCTCGACTCTAAGCTAATTGAAAGTATCCAAAGGCACGGCACAGTGAAGCTTTACTAACTCTAAACTATTTAAAATGATCGAATGGCACTCCTCAGTGTGATTTACACACCACTAAACTATTTCAAATTATCGAATTTGTACGTCTCAATCTGGCCTCCTCGACACTAAGCTGCTAATATTCCCTCTACCAGCAGAAAGTTGACAACGCCAACCAACACTGTGAACAGCAAAGCTCTTCCAATTTTCGAGGCCAGAAATACAGTTCTTCATTGAGATTCTCCCCTGAAATGAGCCTGTCAACGTCTCTAGGGGTTTATAAACAAGGGTTCATACATGCAGTTGATGCGAGTACAGACGAGGCATGAAAATCATGAATATATCATTAAACATTTTTAATGGTCATACATTGTCATTACATTATCTACAAAGATCATTTCACAAAACTCTCACAGCTCTCGTACTACGCTCGCACCATACTTGCTCGGCGTATCACATAATTGTGCTTCAGCATACACACTAGCACACAGCTAGCAGCGGCCCCATTCGTTCTCACTAGCGAAGCTTTAGTCAAAGTAAATGGTCTATTTATCTCTCCCAAACACAGTCACACATCCTCTCTCATCCACGTCCGAGTCCCGTCTGCCGCTTCCTACTAAGTTAGGTGGTCACGAGGTACTTGACCCTCGTGGAGTCCGTGGAGGTTGTCCTAGTCGAGTCTGTCCTGCACTCGCCTGTTGAGGCAGGCGTACTGCCTTCATCCCGTCCAAGGTGAACCTGTCCTGTCACTCAAGGGCACAGTCCTGTCTCTATCCCTCTGTCATGGGCGTATGGACCGGTCTACTATACCCGTACTATTCCCATGTCCTATGTCTGTCCTCTGTCCTTTCTGTCATGTCCTATTGGGGACCTTGACACGAAGGTAGCCTTTTGCAAGATGAAAAACATACTGACCAATAAAAAGATATCAATTAAAACGAGAAAAAGAGTGTTGAAGTGCTACATAGAACCTATACTTTTGTATGGATGTGAAGCGTGGACAATAAGCAGTCAAGCAGAAAAACAGCTGATGGCTGAGGAAATGTGGTTTCTGATGAACATGAAAAGAATACCATGGACAGACAAAACCAATGAACACGTCCTTCAAGAAACAAATGAAGATTGTAAACCAATTAGAGTCATTAGACGTAGACAGTCAAAATTTTTTGGACATGTTATGAGAAGAAATGACTTGGAGAACTTGGTGACGACTGGCAAGATCGAAGGGAAGAGACCAAGGGAAAGACCGAGAAGTAAATACCTGGACGGCTTGGCCACTTTGCATGGTCGAAACATGAACACTGATCTGATCCACGACTCTGGTGATCGAGTGAGATGGCAGAACATGACCGCCCACGCTTATCGGCATGACACATGATGGATGGATGGATCAGTGGCACCTTGTCGTCTTGACAGAAGGCAATGAACAAGGCATTATAACTACGACCCATGACGGTAGTGAATGTGGCTGATAAGACCAATTCGCGCTATAAATGTTCATCCACAGTGAATGCATGTGAACACATGGTCATTTTCACCATCATACTCGATCTTACGTCTTGCACACTCGGTGTGTGACTTATCTGCAATCATTTTCTCCTTTGGATTCATACCATTTCTGATATGTGCCCTCCACGCAACACGTTCAGCGGCGACTTGCTCCCAGTGTGCATTATCAATGCCTGTATCAATCATGCCCCGCTTACACACATCTTTGTATCGTAGTAGAGGCCGACCCTAAGATCTCTTACCCATCTGTAATTCACTAAAAAAGATGTCCTTTGGTATTCTACCATCATCCATCTTCCTAACGTGTCCTATCCATCTAAGTCTACGAAGACTGAGCATGGAACAAACCGTCACACAACCTGATCTTTCCAATACTTCACCATTTGTGATTTTGTCTTGCCACTTAATACCAAATATTCTTCTCAGACACCGCATATGAAAGCTGTTTAAACGTTTCTCTTGGTGTGAGTAAGTTGTCCAGGCTTCCCTGCCATAAAGAAGAGTACTAAGGACACAGGCTTGATAGACAAAGACATTATTCTTGGCAGTAAGCTTCTTGTTCTCCCATACTCTTTTTGTTAACCTGTTCATTGTTGTTGCTGCCTTACCAATCCTGATGTTGATTTCCAGATCTAGGAATAATTTGCTATTTACCTCTGATCCTAAAGATCGGCGTCGTCAATAAAGATTGATTGTACCCCATGTGCACCTTGTGACGTAATCTGAGTCTCCTTTTTGCTTATTGTTAAACCGAGTTCAGAACAAGCATTGGAGAATGCAGATAGTAGACGTTGTAATTCTTCCTCAGAATGGGTCGTAATTGCACCATCATCTGCAAAAAGCATCTCTCTCATCAGTACCCTCCTATATGTGGTCTTAGCCTTCAATCTCTAAGCATTGTAGAGGCCGCCATCTGAGCGTGAGTGAATGTGCATACCACCATCCTGATCATGAAAGGCATATTTCAGTTAGTTAGTTAGTTAGTTAGTTAGTCGACAGATCATCCTCGTTGCACATCGAACCATTCAGTCCATAAGTGCTCGGATCCCCTCCTCAGCAAATCCCACAGCGTGTAGCGGCTAACGACGCCAGTTCTGTGTTGGTTTATCAATCTTCTTTGGCTTCCTGCGTAGTGTTCTTGTTTGGCCACCCCTCTTTTAATTTGCTGCTCCCGCAGTCTGGCCATTGTTGTAGATTCACAGTCATCACTTGGTTCTCGCAAAAGTCTCACTTCTCGTAGAGCATTCAGAATGTCAGCCTGGTCCATGGCGCGTCCGCCCTCCACAGTAGCCTCACCTGCGAGCTTGTCAACCCGCTCATTTCCTTGTACTCCCGCATGACCTGGCACGAAGATGAAACTAATCTTTGCCAGCCGAGACCGCTTCAGAGGCAGCAACCATTCTCTTCGGATCGACCCCTCATCTATCCTCTTAATCATGTTCATTGAGTCGCTAAGGAAACAAGCCCTAGTGAATGTCTGTGTCTCGAGCCATGTTATTGCTTTACTTACTGCCATGACTTCCATGGTCAGGCTACTTGTGGTTTCAGTGAAAGCACCAGAGTCCTCCTTCACAATTCTCCCTCCGGCCCGAGCTGTAAAGGCCCATGAGCTTCTCACATGTCGGACGACCGACCCATCTGTGTAGATGACCGCGTCACCGTCTAGCGAATTCTCGAAAATCAACGCTTGTACTTCAGCCTCAACAGCAGCCGGATTTTCTTGTCTGCATTTTCTATCTAGTTGGATGCAAACTGAAAAGGATGTGCAGAAGTCTGTTGGCACTTGCACCCACTCCTCGCCAGGTTCTAAGTCCTCAAGTGAACACACCTGTTGAAGAATGTCTTCGGCTTGACCCATCCACGACCGTCCTCTTTTTAACCTGCTGCCCTTCACCTTCCTAATTTCACTATGCAGTGGATGTTGTGTGTTTGCGTTAATTCTGAGGTAGGCGCGTGCCCTGCAAACTTGTATTCTCTCTTCAATGGTTGGAAAATCAAGAAGGTAGCGCATCGCCCTGCATGCTGTATCTCTTGTACATCCAAGAATAATGCGCATAGCTTCATTCTGTATCCTTTCCATCCTTTCTATCTGCTTATGGCTGAGAGTCAGGATTGCCATTGCATACTCAAAAACAGACATGACCAGCCCCTCGTACAGAAGACATAGATGGCGCTGCTCACAGTTTGCTGCCGCCATCTCCCGCATCGCTGCCAAACCCCGCTTGGCCTTTGTTATCACCTGGTCTATGTGCACATTATAAGCAAGGCTTCGATCAAACCGTATCCCCAGGTAATTCATTGCCTGCGTTCTTTCCACCGTCTCTGAACACAGCATTACAGTTGGTGTTGGATTGTTGACAATATGATTATTCAACGAGAACCAAGTCACTGTTGCCTTTGTTGGGTTGACCATTGCCCCAGCTTCATCACACCAAGTACTTATGCGATTGAGTTCGGTTTGTAGTTCCACAGCAACCTCCTCTCTATCCTTACCCTGACGATACACTAAAACATCATCGGCATACGACAATGTCCTGCCAGGTCCAGTGATCTGCTCACTGGTGATTCTCACTGTGTAGGCGTTGAACAGTACCGGAGATAATGGTGATCCCTGTGGTAGGCCAGGATATATTGTTGTTGGATCCGAAGTCCAACTGCCACATCTAAAAACTACTTTCCGTTGGTAGAGGGCTGCAGCGATCCAGCCAAGGAGGAATGGACTTACGTTTAGTTCAAGAAGCTGAAACATTAAAAAATCCAGTGGTACTCTGTTGTATGCGTCCTCAAGATCAATCGCTGCAGCAACAGGTTTCAGTGCCTGAGTGGAAACCTTCATAGACATCATGGGCAAAGACTGCTGCATTGGTCCAGGTTTCTCTTTTTGGACGGTACCCACCCAGGGTAGGTGGGAAAACACCTTGCCTCTCTAGTTGGCTTGATATTTTCCTGGCAATTACCTTCTCCAGCAGCTTGCCTATTGTATTCTGCATGGTTATAATTCGATATCCCTGAATTTTTGTGTGGTCTTTGTCAGGCTTCGGCAAGGGAATCAGATAGCTGTGTAACCATTCCTCCTTGATGCTAGCACTCCCTATACTGTTGTTGTACATGTCTGCTAGTTTCTCTAGCTCATTGTCGGTACACCTATTTATGTCGTCGTATCTTATGCCATCAGGACCTGGAGCACTGTTTTTTGATCGTCGAAGCACAGCCTTGATTTCTTTCACTGTCACTGTGTCTTCCTCCGAAGTGTTCTGGGCCTTGCATCTGTCTGAGGTGACCTCCTTGGCCAGATTTCGGCCTCCCATGTCTGTCTGGTTGCCCTGCTCAAGGTAGCGTTCAAAGAGGGCTTTGCCCTTGTCCTCGTCAGTCCTCTGCCAGGTGAGGTCAGCACCTTGGAAGTCTGAAATGCTCTTATTCTTGACTACACCACTCATGCTTTTATGTAGTCGCCAGAACAATTTCAGTGACTTGTCTGTGCTTACTCTTTGACACACCTCTGCCCATTTTTCGCTTTTAACCACCTTGACCAGTTTTTTGAAATAGCTTACTTTTGTGTGCATCTCTCTTTCTAAGTGCAAGCAGGGACTAGGATGACCAGCTCTGTTCTTCTTGGCATTTTGCCATCTCCTTACAGCACTACGCTTATCCACCCAAGCCTTCTCCACCTCGAAACTCCACCACGGTGGCTGCTCCCAGCTTTTTTTCCTGCCCTGAAACGTTCTGCGCTTGTCACGTCTTATTGTACTCACCACATCTTGCCCTGTACTGTCATACTGGAACGTCTTTACCTTTAGCTTGTGCTGCCTGGTTCTGCCTTTCTCCACCAATATGCTGCACGGGTGGTGGTCGCTGCCATGGTGTCCTAGGACACCCCATCTACACACTGTAGTGAGTGAAGGTGAAACTAGCGCCAGATCAATAGCACTGTCCTCATCGCCTGGACGGCTTGCTGTCCTGGTGACACAGCCACTGTTAATACAAACCAGGTCGATGGTTTCCAGTGCAGTCTCGAGCTCCTCCCCTTGTGTATTGGAGGAAGTGTTTCCCCATGCTCTGCCTTTAGCGTTGAAGTCACCACAGAAAATAACATTTCTCTCGTGGCCTAATATGCCACTTAAGCACTGCCACTTCTGGGCGTCCATACTCGCATTGCGGGCATATACATTAACCAACACGAATGGTATACTGGAATGAACTCTCAACGCCTGTATTTGTATATCGTCACTGTCCCAACTGGACATGTCTAGCTCTGACGCCACCATGCTGTCGCGAACGAGAATCGCCGTTCCCAGATGTCGTCTGTTGTAGAAACATTTGAAGCCGGCAATTCGGAGTAGCTGATCGCCCAGTCTCGTCTCCTGGAGTGCTACAATGTCGTTCCTGTAAACTAGGGTTTCTAAAATAGAGCCCCGTTGGTTTACACTGGCACAGTTCCAATATAGAATACGGATGTTCCTGAGTCCTAGACGGTGACACTTGAGTCTAAAACGCCTCAAACCACCGCGCTTACCTTGCTTCTTTGTCCCTGCGCGGCTACCACGCCGCTTCGTTATGTTGACTGCTGACCGCTCGGAAAAAACACGTTCTTCCGCCATGTTGAAAAAACGTAAACACAGACTGCTGTTGAACCACACACGCTGCTGAAAATTCACTCAAGGATGGCTTCGCTCGATGCACGAACTCCGTAGCACCCGCGCAGATCTTGAGTAGAAACTCCTGGTTTTACATCCTGGCACACCAATTACACGCAAGAGATGAATAAATCCATTCCCTACGCGAAAAAGTTAACGAACACAAAACAACACGACCGTCCGTCGCCATCTTGAAACCGGAAGAAATAAGAAACCGGAAAATATTTCAGTAGATGTGAAAAGTATATTCCAAAGAGGGTCGGAGCTAGTACACAACCTTGCTTAACTCCACTCTTGATTTCAAACTCTTCTGAAGTTGCACCATCAAACTTGATTATTCCCTTCATACCTGTGTGGAACGATTCCACAATGGACAGAAGAGTTGGTGGGCAGCCAATCTTCTTTAGTGCCTTGAACAGACCCTCACGACCGAACAAATCAAATGCCTTTGTGACGTCGATTACGGCAATAAACAGTGACTGATTCTGTTCATGGCATTTTTCTTGCATTTGTCGCAATGAGAATATCATATCAGTGGTATACCGGTTCTGACGGAAGCCGCACTGTAATTCGGGGTAGACTTGATCTCCCAGGACTTGAAATCTGCGCAGAACAATTCTGGCAAATACTTTCCCAACAATACACAGAAGTGAGATACCCCTATAGTTGTTACAGTCACACAGTGTTATGATGCTTGCATCTTTGAAATCCTGAGGGACTTGTCCTTCTCGCCAGAATAGCTCGATTTGCTGGTGGATCTGTAGAGTGAGTGTGTCTTGCCCACTCCTGATAACCTCTATTGGAATCCCATCCTTAACTGGAGCCTTGCCAGATGCAAGTTCATTTATAGCACACTTAATTTCTGTTATGGTGGGAAGTGTGTCCAGGTGGTCAAGAGTTGGCATGGCTTCTATGGGGTTGAGGGCATCATCGGCTAGTTTGGTCTCACTTGAGTAAACCTCCAGATAGTGGTCTTTCCATCTATCCATCTGCTGTTTCTTATCAGTGATAATTTCTCCAGTCAAGGTTTTCAGTGGTGCACTTCTTTTGATCATTGGACCACAGGCTTTCTTTATCCCTTCATACATTCTTCTGATGTTTCCCTTATCACTTGCATTTTGAATGGACTCACATAACTTGATCTAATAGTAATTTACACACTGCCTAGCAGCCGTTTGCACATCCTTCCTAGTTTGCTTTAGCTCACTGAGAGTGTTACGCGTGGTTCTTTCCTTGTTTCTTAAGAGGCTAACTTCGTTTTATCAGTCAGGGGCTGCAGTGTCTGGCTGTGTGCTGCAAACCAGTCCTGCCTCTTATGATCCACAGTGCTTTAAACCCCTACCGCTGTTTTATAAAGAATTTCCTTAAGTTTACCCCACTTTTCACTTGCTGTACAATTTTCTGATGTGTCAGTGAAAGCGTCTTCAAGTTGCTGTTGGAACTCAAAGCACTTATCAGGATCGTGGGTGGTAATAATTTTAATCCTAGGGCTAGATTTGTGTTTAGCACTGTAGACTCTCTTTGGTCTCAGTCTAACCACTGTAACAACGAAAGTATGATCCGTATTACAGTCATCACTGTGGTAACTTCTAGTTAATGATGTTTGGTGTGATGATGACGTCCAGCTGATGCCAATAGCCGGATCTTTAATCTTTCCATGTGACTTTATGCAGCTCTTTTGTTTTAAAAAAAAAAAAGGCGTTTGTAATACATAGGTCATTTCTGGTGCTCTAGCAGCCTTTGCCCATTTCCATTCATGCGACCGATGTTGTATTTTTCAAAGCACACTGGCTATGAACTGGAGTCCTTGTCCACACGAACATTGAAATCACCGAGCATATAAATGCAGTCGGATTTTGGAACTGCCTTGATCACAGAGTCTAACTCCTCATAAAACAAATCCTTCACATCATTTGAAGAAGTGAGTGTCTGTGCATATGCAGTGATAATGGTGGCAAAGCCACAAGAGGTTGCCAAGCGCAGGGATAATAGTCTTTCATTACCTTCAGCTGGAATTTCAATCATTCCCAGTAGCGAATTCTTCCCTGCAAAGCCCACATCATGATGCCTTTTTCTGCCTGACCTCTACCTTTCCAAAAAAAGGTGTAATTGTGTTCTCTGAGTGACCCTTCCTCAGCGAGCATGTCAGTGTTAAGACGATTGAGTTCGGCATTGAATCACAGCTGTTTTTCTAGCATCATCAATATTCTTCAGATCAGTGGACAATCCTGGACACATGGTTCTCACGTTCCAGATTGCAAGCTTTAGATTGAGGTTTGTCTTTTTCTTTTTTGTAGTTCCTGGTTGTCAAGGTCCTATAGGGGACATAAGAAAGGACAGATGTTAGAGATAGGGACATGGGGTGAGTAAGGGGGAATGAGAAGAATCTAGATGCTGAAAGACCGGACTGTACCCGTGAAGGACAGGTCATTATGAAGTGAACAACGCAGTACGCCTGGTCTCAACCCGGCGTATGCGAGACATCTAACTTCCCACGGGTTGCACGAGGGGCAAGTACCCCGTGACCACTGGGCAGTCGAAGGGAAGCCAGACGGGCTTTGGACTTGACTGAGAGAGGATGCGTGTCTGAGAGTTTGGCAGGACAGATTCTACTTAGTACTTCAGAGCTATTGAATCGCTGAGCCGTGTGACTTGTGATTGTGTATGGGGCGGTGATACGCGAGTGCAATAATTGGTATCGTAATATTGCATTGCCACATTATTGCTGTATATTGACTAGTGCGAGAACGAACGCTGTTAGCGAGTGATGAGACAGTATTATGTAATTATCTTCGAGAATAATAAATCATATGTTATTGACGCCTGCATTTATGTTTCATCTATGCTCGTACTATTTACCTGTCTTGAACCCTTCACTTTCAAATACCGCTAGACGCTGACACTGGTGCATTGATTTGACAGCCTGCGATACAGATTTTGTCCTAGCCTCAAGCATAGATTGAAGGAGACAGGCTGTGGCGGATCAGCATCCAATTGGCCGGGCGCTGCCTAGCCTGAGGCGGGCGGTAGCTGATCAGTGACACCCGTAAGTGTCTCCCACCGTCAGAGGCAACCAGTGGCGTCCCATGTCTACGCTAATTGACGAGGACTTATAGCCCGTAACTGCTACATCTCGCTTTGATTCCGAGATCGGTTAAGACCAGGGATGGAGTTATAGCTCTCCATAGCACAAAGCCTGGGCTAAAAAATAGAGACCATGTGTTGACCATGCGGCATAATCCCTCTCTCGGCCTGTCTAGCTCACTCCAGAGGAAAGGTACAGTAGTACATCTGGAACAAGACAAGCTGCAGAAGCTGCCGGATCAGCAAAGCAATGCTCTAACTGTCTGGCTGTCGGATCTTCGATCCTAGACCAACTGTCAACCAAGGCTTAAAGCCTGGCCTGCCCTGCCATGACATTTTGTCTTTAGGTTGAATTTCCTCGCACCGCACGAAGCCGTTGGCATAATGTGGGGTGTCGGGTTTGTTTAGCGCTGCCCCACATTCGGCGTTAATAGAAAGCAGTAGTACCGTCTACTGTCATACGGTAGCTCAGTCATATCTGACTAAGACCTGACACGTATATTTATATATATCTGACTCATTGTTCTTCGTTACTGAAACAGCTTACAGAAGCACTTCGTTATTTAAAAGAAAAGAGTTAAAATACAAAATACTAAAAATCTCATATACCACAGTCCATAAATCGAAAATCTCAAAACAATGAATTACATATGACTTACACAGCAAACATAGACGTATACAGCAAAATAAATAGTCCACCTTTCACCAAATTAATTAATGTACATAGGCGGGTTGTCTTCTGTATGTGTAAAGATCCCTGCGTCATTTCAACATCCGGTAAAATTTTGCTGAAGGTGAACCGTGTGTTGTCCAGATGTCTGTCACAGAAAAATGGTAGAACAATAAATTCGTCAGTGAATTGTATCATATTTAGGAGCGGATGCGTTCAGTTCCTTGAATCGGATCCTGGAAATGTCCAGTCACCTAAAATACAGCGACAAGAAGTTGATGAAAAAAAAAAAAAACTTGACCACGCACAAAGAGACATAACAAAAGAAATTAGAAGAGAGGTCATGTCTGCACAGAGGTATTAACACACACGCATGCGCGCATGTGTGAGATTTTTTATGAGTATATATGCATGTAGCCTGTAGTCAAATGTATCAATTGATTAATTTGGTTATTTCGGGATTTGAATTTTAAATATTGAGCACAGCCCACTACTGGCAGCGCTGATCGTATTCTGGTATGAACCTAAGGCCTATCCACGTCAATATGGAAGCACTATACTCGAGTTTCGCCCTCGTTTGAGCTCGTCAGTAGTGCATATCCCTGACCGGATCCGGAAACAAGCCCCGGATCACTGGCGTGTGAAGCGGGTGTGTAACCACACGGCACACGTTGGACACACAGCCAAATTATCATAACAGAATATTACAACGTCACCCATCGTAGGCTATGCTCAAGATTGCCCAATCGCCGCGACTGACGTCCGTCAATCTATGCTCAAGGTTCATACCAGAATACGATCAGCGTTGCCAGTAGTGGGTTGTGCTCAATATTTAAAATTCAAATCCCGAAATAACCAAATTAATCAATTTGATTATTGCTCATTGGATTTAGGAGGCCTGGTGTTCCTTGCCAGTGAGAAGTCCTGATCGTTTCGGGTCCACATCGATTGACGGACGTCAGTCGCGGCGATTGGGCAATCTTGAGCATAGCCTACGATGGGTGACGTTGTAATATTCTGTTATGATAATTTGGCTGTGTGTCCAACGTGTGCCGCGTGGTTACACACCCGCTTCACACGCCAGTGATCCGGGGCTTGTTTCCGGATCCGGTCAGGGATATGCACTACTGATGAGCTCAAACGAGGGCGAAACTCGAGTATAGTGCTTCCATATTGACGTGGATAGGCCTTAGGTTCATACCAGAATACGATCAGCGTTGCCAGTAGTGGGTTGTGCTCAATATTTAAAATGTATCAATGACTGACTGGTTTCTTGCCGTCTTGACAGACGATAGTTTGTAAAATGAAGTTATACCTCTCCATAACACAAAGCCTGGGCTGAATTCAGAGACTACGTGTTGCCCATGCAGCTTGATCCCTCTCTCGGTCTGTCTAGTTTACTCCAGAGGAAAGGTAACATCAATACCTCTGGAACAAGACAAGCTGCAGAAGCTACCGGATCAGCAAAGTAATACTCCAACTGTTCCCCTGTAGGATCTTCCATCCTGGACCAGTTGCCGACCAAAGCTTAGGGCCGGGTCTGCCCTGCAATGACATTTAGTCTTTAGGTTGCATTTCCTCACATTAGTGTAAGGCTTGTACCTTCCGAATTGCTCTCCTCCGCCCGAAGCCGTTGGCACAATATGGGGTGTCAGGTTTGGTGACCGCCGCCCAACATTTGGCGTTAACAGAAAGCAGGTAGTACCGTCTACTGTCATGCGGTAGCTCAGTCATATCTGACCAAGACCTGACACACCAAATGTATCAATATATAACAGTTAAATGTATGTTCTATCATCGTTTCATACATTTTATAGATAAATATTTTCTACCATATTTAAATACAATAATCTATCCTAAAAGTAAGTGAGGCCAGTGACAGTTATAGTTTTAATAATCTACCATATGCAGACGGCACAGTATTAATTACGGAAACTGCAAAAGATCTATAACAAGAAAACATAAAC
The DNA here is from genome assembly GCA_014155875.1 of Cepaea nemoralis. Lineage (NCBI taxonomy): Eukaryota > Metazoa > Mollusca > Gastropoda > Stylommatophora > Helicidae > Cepaea > Cepaea nemoralis. The sequence goes on from JACEFZ010001781.1 coordinate 39,586, forward strand.
AATGGATATATCAAAGAAAAGGACGGCACCTTAATGCGAGATAACGATAGAAGAGAAAATACTTTACCAAGTTGATATATGTAAATAACTATTAACAATTATAACATCAGATGAAAGATGCACGAAGGAGATTCTCAGCAGAATAGGTCAAGCAAAAGCTGTATTTCAGAAAATGAAAAGTTTCTTATGTGATAAGTTATTATCATTGTATACAAGAATTAGAGTGCTGAAATGTTATCTGGATATCAGACACGTGACAGCAGCTCTACACTCTCATTTACAGGCCATCTCACATTGGACTAGCTCATCAATACCCTCAGGAGACTGATTTAATTTGACTGACGAGGCTGTCACATTGCCTTAGTTTGACAATCCTGCTCGCGTTGTCACATTGCCTTAGTTTGACAATCCTGCTCGCGTTGTCACATTGCTTTAATTTGACAATACAGCTCAGACTGTCACATTGCAATCATGTCACAATACTGCCACTATCCTCTCACACATATGTACAGACAATGAACACCCTTAATCTCACGTAAGTCGCTCTCTCCTGGCCTATTGTTATGTTACATTCTCAGACCGTCGAATCTCTTGTCCACCTGACTTGGTTAATTTAGAACAGTCGACAGGGCTACCGTTCTCACGCACATTATAATTTAAGCAATCAAGTACTTGGGCAATCTCATTGCACAAACTTCACTTGGTAGTTACACAGGGGTACCAGTACACAGATTTCTCGCCGATATACACATGCAGTATAACAATGGAAAGTTGGTCACTATAGTTGATGTTTATATGCAATGTAGCTTGGACAGTAGAAACGGTTGTCAAGATGAAGATCAATACCATTAGTAGCAGAAGATCAATACAATTAGTAGCAGAACGATGAAGAAGGAGAGATCCAAAACGTGCCAGTACAGTAGACATTCCCGCAGCACAGTGGCACAAGCTGTGTCTCAATTATCTTCTATAGTTCTGTCGTTCAGTGAGTGCGAGTTATATTTCGCTGAAGTCCATTGTACTGTTGTTATAATTATCTTTCACATTTAACCCACTTGATGGAGTTCCCCTAATAATATTTTATTCTGGTTGATTATAGTCTCTTTCTGTCAGATTGTGCCTTGTTATTAACCCATTCTATGTTAACCCCTTTTAACTCTCCCGCCGAGTCTTTGACAATAAAAATGTAGCAGGTTCTTTGCTCAACGTCGCTCTCACGGCCCGCCGAGATATTTCTCGATGGCTGGCCATTTCTCCAGTTTTCTGCACCCTCATTTCCAAGGTGTCTGCAAAGGCCAGTCCATGGTCGTGGCGACTGACCCCTGCCTTTTCTTCCATGAACTATGCCGTTTATCACTGCTCTTTCCCAGCCACCGACACACTTAATGCTGCTAAATGATTGTATCTTCTGAGACATTTATAATTCCGTCTTCTTCATGTTTCAGATCTGGTAGTATTTTCATTTCTTCTTGGTCCACGATTATGTAACATTTAAATTTAAAAAAAAATTGTACCCATGACTCACATCTATATTAAAAAAGTATTTCCTATGTGAATTTAAACACAGAAGTCAGAAAAATTATGTTGCACGATTTATTGCCTGGCATATTTCGCTGCAATACAGAGCATCATCTTAAGTATTACTCATTTATTCACTTCAGATGATACATAACTCTACAGTATGCACCTGACGAGATGCAGTGTAAAATACCAGGCAGTTAATCTTGCAGCATGTTGTTTGTGACTTCTGTGGTTAAGTTTCTGTCCATATGTTGCAACAGGAACGATGCGTGGTCTGAACAAGTTTACTTAACTGTGTTTGCCGGTGTTGTGCCATCAGTTCTTCATACTGTTTAAGTTCTGCATTGCCAAGGCCAACCTGAGTTTGACGCTATCTGAACAGTCCGCAATGTTGTTGACTACGCAGCCTTGGTTATTATTCAAAGGTCGTGAAACCGTCCATATCTTCATTGTTGATTGTGACAAAGTTTTGTCCACTGACTTTATTTTTGTTTTAAGTGCAGGACAAGATTGTGGTTTGTCATTGCGTCTCTTGACAGATAGGATCACCTCGTCAAATCCTTTAGCTTTCACTGAGAGGTGAAGCGTGTTATCTGCATATCTAAGGTCTGGAATTTGATTTGCATTAATCACGTGACTTATGTCAGGTCTTAGTCAGATATGACTGAGTTACCGCATGAAATTAGACGGTACTACCTGCTTTCTGTTGGCGCGAAGTGATGGGCGGCGTTCACCAAACCCGACATCCCACGTTGTGCTAACGAATTCGGGTAGAGATGTGCAATTGAGAGGGTACAGGCCCTACCCTAGTGCGAGGAAATGCAGCCTAGAGACTATATGTCATGGCAGGGCAGCCCATGCCCTAAGCCTTGGTCGTCAACTGGTCTAGGTTCGAAGCTCCGACAGGCGGACAGTTAGAGCATTGCTTTGCTGATCCGACAGCTTCTGCAGCTTGTCTTGTTCCAAACATATTGGTGTTACCTTACCTCTGGAGTAAACTAGACAGGCCGAGAGAGGGATCATTCTGCATGGGCAACACATGATCTCTAAATGCAGCTCAGGCTTTGTGTTATAGAAAGGTAATCTGCGTTTTACAAACTATTAACTACTGGCAAGGCGCCAGTCAGTCAATCATGTAACTTGATTCTGGTTTAATCATGTGTATGTTTCTCAAAACATGTTATGCATACATATTGATTAGGTATGGGAAGATAATGCAGCCAATTCTTACCCATCTTGTAACCTCCAATCAGTGTGACGTTTCACTGATTGTTCTAACAGCTGCTTATTGCTCATAATATAATGATTAAATTCAGTGGGTCGAATGTACTGGAAATCCCAAATCACTCATGAAGTTCCTAAATTTCAGATGTTCAGCACGGTCAAAAGAATCTTTTAATTTTAAATAGAAAAACACGAAAACAAATGTAAATACACTTAGAATTACGACTTAAGGATTCACAATTGTGTGCTGGACACAGACAGAAAATTTGTTTCACAAAACTTCTATACGCTCATAGTCTACAGAGAACTCAAGGAATCAAACACGTGTGCCGGATACAGATAGCAAACCTTTTTCACAAAACAGCCAGAATAACATCAGTTGAGCCCTGTAAGATGAAATGTAATGTTAATGCCGTTTTATGGCTTTTAAATTTATAAACAACTGTAATATAAAAATACATGCATAAATAAGTTAAACGTATTACCTCCAACGTCGTATCTCTAGGGCAGGCTACTTTAGATAGCTTAACATTTGCTCAATAGTAGCAGTAGTAACTTGTATCCTAAATAGAATATACTCCACTACCTTGCTAGAAGCTTTCGCATATGCATGTAGAGATTAATGTCGTTTTCATTAAGCTCCCTTTGCCTTTGTATTTTTTTAAAAATAGTTTTGTTTTAAACTAGGGTTTGTCCCAACTGCTTCTGCCGTGCTTCACTGGCTTCCTTGTATAGATAGGATGAGCCTACATACCTAGAAAGTAGGCAAGCGAAAGCAGACACCCCCCCCCCCCCCCCAATCCCTGTCCTGTTTGTCCAGATTATGTTAACAGCAAAGCCCCAGGTACATTGTTCAGGACACCAAAAAAGAAAACATTTGGGAAAACCCAGCAGATAAACATTTTCGCTATTCAAAACAATGTTTTCTTGTTGGGAATTTAAATTCCGAAGACATAAACAATATGATGTCCTATTTACAGCCTCTCTCTCTCTCTCTCTCTCTCTCTCTCTCTCTCTCTCTCTCTCTCTCTCTCTCTCTCTCTCTCTCTCTCTCTCTCTCTCTAGCAAGGCTCTATTCTTGGCCCCCTATTATTTGCCATATATATTAACGATCTACCTCTCGTCGTCCTGCGACCTATTTACAGACGACTGTACAGTGTATACAAACGCTGAAAGCTGTAATTTGCTTGAGTCGTCTTTGCAACAAGAATTAAATAATGTAGTTAGGTGGAGCTATGCGAACCGTATGCAAATTAACATCACTAAAACAAAATCTATGTTATTAACAACCAGACAAAGACTTGAAACTCTAAATTCACACAGATCACTTCAACTTCACATCGATAACATGCCAGTAGAAAGTGTAATTGAGCATAAAACATTAGGCCTAATCATTGATAGAAAACTAACTTTTACTTCCCACGTTCAAGCACTCATTAAACGAACGGCGAAAAAAGTCTACCAACTGACCAAAATTAAATATTTCCTTGATGAGGACACAAGGAAAATATTCTATACTTCTCACATACAGACACATTTTGACTACTACTCAACAGTCTGGGATGGTTGTTCCAATTCAAGCACCAAGTGACTGTATTCACTCCAGAAACGGGCAATGAATTTAATTTATAGCAAATATTTAATTGACAATCCTAGCCAGCATAAACACCCCCAGTTACTACCACTCTGAAAACGCCTGCTTTTCAATAATTCCAAACTAATTCACAAAATCCTACATCGGAATGCCCCAAATTACATTTGGCCATTGTTTAAATATAATGCTAGACACAGTAAACGATTAAATATATTACACATTCCAAAGCCTAGGATGGACTTATACAAAACAAGCTTAACGTACGCTACAGCTCAGCTGTGGAACAATCTTATCCTCTGTCTATCGTCGTCAACTTTAGAGCATAATCTACAACTATTTGTCGGCTTCACTTCAGTTCCATCCACCACCTGCATACATGGTTTCGTAACCCTGGAATGGGGGTGGGGGATAAATGGTCTCTGCTCTGCTGAAGGGTGTCGCGTTGGCTAGCGGAGAGAAGGAGGCACCATATTTCTCCTTTGATAGAGGATATCCTTATCCAGTCATCCTGTCTAGACAAACCACGGAATGTTAATGATAACTGGATAACTTATTATTACTGGAAACATGACTGACAACGGCATTCATAGATTTAATCTTTCAGTACCATTATTTATCGTTTTTCTTGAAAGAATGGAACTGACATAGACACTTCTTCCGTGGTACCTCTATGTAATGTGGCCATTGACTACGGCTAATCAAGACATAGTATAGCATGTGGAGATATTTACTTAATATTTCTTTCAGCATAGGTTAAACAAAAACAAAACCTTTACACCAAGAAATCAAAAACAGCCAAATAATGCTGGGGTTGACTGCCACGTCCTGTAGAGGATATGCAAGTAACTGTTAAATACAACATGCTAAATAGTTGTAATTATTTTAATGTATGTTTGTTTTTCAAGAAAATTGTTAAGAAATTATTATATTCACTTTATAGTCACTTGTTAAAAAAAAAAAAAAAAAACTAATGTTATGCATGTCTTAACAGCTATGTGATTTCCCGTTTCTTCTGCCTGCTATTTTGTTAAATTATTGTTTCTGTTTGGTTCTATAAGTGTGTGTTACAAATCCCTTATAATGCCTTTTGTAACTATTAATAAATATGTTATAAAGCCGAGCTTGTTACTTTATACGACGGGAGACAATCATATAATTTCTATGAGGCCCGTCGATTATTCATGAATTCTCTACCCTTGATCCCTATAAAATTAAACTCTTTGTTTCACAGTAAAACCAAATCCATTTTTAAACCATTTAGCAAAACCTAATGTGTGCGTTTGTGGAGCGGTTAGGAAGTTGTGCTAACCATCGCATGAGTGAGGTTGCCACTCAGTGTGGGAGGAAAACACAGGACACTTATCTCCGTGCGCTCAGGCCGGCAAAATGTGATGGTTCTAACACGCCACAGGCCCACTGCAGGCTTCTGCTTCAGAACTTCTTTGTTGTTGTTGTTGTTTTTTTTTTTAAATTGTGTATTATTGTTTGTTTCTTAGCAAAAACTGACATATGTACATTATAGGCAACGAGACAGAAGTAGAAATGTAACCACATGTAGAATATAACTTTGGACATTCCAATTATTATTATTGTTTGGTCATAATACCTGTTTCATATTTGCTTTTGACTGCTATTACTTGACTGAGGTATTAGACACAAAGAAGATATAACAAATAAGGAAATATTAACGAAAGCAGGAATGAATAACACCCGAGAGTTACCGGGGCCCACAAGGCAGTAAAACAGTTACACTGTAACCTTCCATAGATGTCGTCAAAGGTGACTAGTCAGGGTTGATGCACAGCTGACTATCTCATGCCTGAGAGAACTTTAGCTGCAACATTCAACAAGTCCTGAACAAGTCTACAAAGGGCCTGGCTTCAGGTGGTTTAGGGCCTTTGCTTCCTTGGCAGATGAAAGGCAGAGCTAGAATATGTGTTCGTATGACAATACGCTGGATCCGGCAGTGACTATTTCGGCGCAAGCCGTGAGAAACTGTAAACACTCTCTCTGTGTGTGTGCGTATGTGTGTGTATGTGTGTGTGTGTGTGTGTGTATGTGTGTGTGTATGTGTGTGTGTATTTGTGTGTGTGGGTGTGTGTGTATGTGTGTGTTGCACATATGCCTGTCTCATCCGCTTTCCGTTCTCGACGCCCTTGGTCCAAAGTGTGTGTCACTCTATGTATGGCTGCACAATGACATAATCAAGAGTTGAAAGCAATGTTCTCCTGTAGTTAATTTAAACACAGAATCCACAAATAACACATTGCACGATTCCCTGACTGGATCATTTCTTTGCATCTCGTTTGGTGTTATATCACACCATATGATGTCAATGAATGAATTAAACTGTGGTTAAATACTTAAAAACGAAATCTTTATGTCTGTATACAAGTTTCTGAATAAATTTTCGGTTCTTCTTTGTTGTTAATGTTGTTGCTGTGTTTTTCTTTCCATTCGCAACTGCGAGCGCTAACAAGACAAGTCACCTGAACAAGTCAAGCAACCGGATACGGGGGGAAAATGGCACGTCGCAAGAACATCAAAAGACACGTGGCATCCAAGCTGTGCTGCATGGCAGCCGACAAGAAGACGAGCAGGAGAGATCTACCTGCGAGCTGCAGCAAACAACAAGAACCTCAAGCAAACTCTATCGAAGCTACCACGAGGAAGGACGATGACAACCCACCACAAACAAGAGCCAAACCTACTGAGAAGCAGAGAGAGGAGAAAGACACCAGAGTCGGCAACACCGACTCACTGACAAGCAAGTGGGATTGCCACGCGTATCCAAGCTGGAGCTGACTAGATGAACAAATCCTGAGGCAGCTACAAGAAGAGAATCTCCACATCCGATTCTTGAATGCGGGGCGCTCCTCACCTACTCCAAGATTCCTACAACCTTGGCGGTGGTGACGACAGAGGGCAGCGAGATGCCGACCACAGTATCAATCAACAAGAAAATGCAACAGCCAGAGAGATTCATCCCAAGGGTCAATCAATGTTCAAGATGTCAGAGGGCCGGCCACAGCAGAGCAACATGTCGCAGTAAAAGAGACATCTGTCGATACTGCGCCGATCACCACGCCTTCAAGGAGTATTCGCTGGCCAAGCTGGACACGGACTTCCGAGCACCCAACAACAAAAGAAAGTGCGCCAACTGCTGGGCAAGCATGGAGCAAGATACCTGGGCTGTCTGTACCTCCAAAGAAACAGAGACGTTTTAAAGATCGCCATTACCACAAAGACACCATACAAGGAAGCAATGCAGAGGAACGAGACAGCCACGGGTATGTTACAAGCTGAAAGAGATAAACTGCAAAACCAGATAGACGAGCTGAAGAAGCAAGTCAAGCCACTGCTGACGCCGAATCCGACCAGCGACAACAACAGAATGCTGGCGGAAATAAAGGAGATCCAGCGAAACATCAAGCAAGAAATGGAATATATGGCCGAAATGAAGAAGGAAAACGAGGAAATGCTACGAACCATTAAAGCAGAGAGAAAACTGCTGAAAGCTTAAATGGAATTAATCCAAAACAAACCAGCAGAAACCATGCAAGAGGGAGAAGAGAGAGAGAGAGAGAGAGAGAGAGAGAGAGAGAGAGAGAGAGAGAGAGAGAGAGATAGAGAGAGAGATAGAGAGAGAGATAGAGAGAGAGAGAGAGAGAGAGAGAGAGAGAGAGAGAGAGAGAGAGAGAGAGAGAGAGAGAGAGAGAACCATGCAGAGAAGCCGCCAGATGAAACCCAACAAAAAATAAACCAGCCGGAACCGCATGATAAAACCAGCATCCGAACCGCAACGCTCGAGACATTCAAGGGGAAACCAATATCCCGCCATACAAGTGAAGAAAACCGAGATGAGAACCCTAACGACGGCATGGAGAGACCCCGGGAACCTACTTTAGTGGAGTGCCTAGAATCGGCAAGACTGGAGGAACTCAGGCGCCAGGAAACTTAGGGGGGAAACCGATAGAATACCCAGATACATACTATGACGTTGAGGACGCACCCTGCTGCATGTACCATATAGAAGACTGGGAGATCACCCCATGGCTGGCCGCGGAGGCAGAAATCGAAAGGCAACAGAAACTCAAAATTAAAAGTGAAAAACGGCGCAAGGAGGAAAATGAAAACATCGAAAAGCTTCTATAGACAATACACAGAAAAGGAGGCAAAAAGACCAAATAAAAAGTCCTTATAAGGACTGCAACCAGTCGAGCCAGAAGCCGTCACTATCAAAGGAAACGACAAGAGAAGACTGGCACAAAGGATAGCCGCCGACCAATCACCCAGCTGATGTCATAGGCACAAAAGCTAATGTAACCAGGACTCACTCGTAAGAGTGCACAAGGCAAAAACAGAGTTAAAAACCCACAAAAACCACGGTTCTCAACAATAACCGAAGCTGAGGAAGCATGTTGAACGAGACCGAATTTGGAATTTTGGTTTTTGATAAACTAAAACTGTATAAAAGCGGTTGGAATTGCCTAATTGATAATGCCTCGATATATTTGAGTAATCAATTTTATTCTAGATAGAAAAGAAAACAAACACCGGTGTACTGACAAATGTAGCTGTAAGTAGATCTCACATAAAAGCCATACGATAAAGAGAAGATATAAGATATTTATGTGGCATATCAACAACTGACGTGAAACATGGAGACTAGCCGTAGTAGCGAAAGCTGTAATATGCTGGACAAAATATAATATAAGCGACAACAACTGAGGTAATCTGTAAAAAACAAAAGACCAAAAAAAAAATATTAAGTGCTGTAGCAGGGGCCTGCTTTGGGTATGTGAAGTTTTAGTGATACCGCATGATGTAGTGCTGAGTGAAGGTAGGAATAGGTTGGCAGTTTTCCCTACCCGTAGCGAACGGGGGTTGCAAGCATCAAACCCTCCTCCAACAGTGATCACGCCATTGTCAGTGTAACTTCCGAATCATTACACCGAACACCCGCTAGAGCAACTCCGCAATAGTTAAACATATCTGCTTAAGCCAGGTATTTGTGGAGAAACTAGATCACAGGCAACTAAGAAAACCCCATTTATTTATTGAAGAGTACCAGCGATCTCTGAATGTAATTTTAGAACAGGGAGCACCACGTGCACACTTGCTGAATGCTCACTATTCTTATAGGCCTTAGAGTTCAAGAGATTAGATTAGCCTGTCACGTTCTTCACTTCCCGGATGCTGCCAAGTAAACCATCTTTACAATGCTAATGAAGCTTTCCTACTTCCACGTTTTTTTTCTCCAGGCAGGGCAATGACCTGGATAAGACCTGGATGAAACTGTGTTGAAATGAAACCCCCACTTGTTGCAGCCAAACAAATTGGTGCTCGTGCAGCTCACGAGTAAATTATATCTAAAAGAACCTAAACAAAGCGTGGCATTTAATTGAAAGAAAAGCAAACAATTATTAGAATCCAAGACAAGGGGCTCAGAAGACAGCCGACGGTAGCAATAAAAATGACCGTCATAAATATCACACTAAAAAGTCAGTCAAAACGAGATGGGGTCAAGCTTGAGTAGATGTGTGTCCCCCCCCCCCCCCCCTTTTGAACTCGACCGTAGTCCACACTAGGCTGATGTTTGGTGTGGGTTAACTTTCCCTATTACCAGTGTCCCTCGAAATCTTGTGAACCCACTGAGACTTTTGAGGTTCTTTTAATTTACTTCACATCAAATCATATCACATCAATTTTATTTTAAAAGGGTAACAAATTGGGCACGCAGGCCCGTCTTACATTCGGCCCTTCCAATCACTCGTCTTTCGTTCATCAAGAGCATTATACATTTACATAGGAAGTAAGATAAACATTGTGAAATGAATGGTGTAAACATAGTCAAGACAAAGTCTTCTCCAATTCAAGGACAAGAAGTCAGAATTTTAGTCGAACTGACCGTTGTAGAGGTTGAACTAACCATCCTCCTATTCGACAAAATAACAATTCTTACAAAGCTTGCTATTTAGATATGGGAAACTGTTTCATTTTGTTGAAGGACTCTTCACACATTCATATATTTTAGCTTCAGGCTTATAAATATAATACACACAACTATGACGATGATTTATTTGCTTCCATTGCAAATATCGGCACGATTTGCAACTTCTACAAGGTTTTAAACTTCACCTTAACAACCACCAGTTCGTAACCAACCATTTTACTGTCGAACTACTCTTAAATGTTCAGTGGCCTTTGCAAATTGGGTGTTCTCAAAAAGCTTTCTCGATCCCAGAGCCAGCAAGGTATTAAGTGAAACAATTTTCAGCCTCATTTAACGATTGATTTCCAATCTGCACCGGGTCAGACGAACGTTTCATCATGTGGCAGACATTTGAAGTCAAATGTCAAGCCAGGGAAAACAAACAAGTAATACAATAGGCGCGCTTCTCGGCTATTTGGCTTCATTTGAACGTGGTACTGTGTCAGCCTTGTACAAGCAATGGTTTGTCTTCTTGCCTGGTCTGTGCCAGACATTGGCGGTTAAGATTCGCCAATCCTCTGTGTCATTTGATATTCGAAGCTGATGTTGCTTATATTAGTTTATATTGTAGTTTGCTATACAATTAGCAACGGATTGTATAGAAAGACAGCAAGTCTGATGATTTGGTCTTTACTGATTTCTATAGAGAGGGAAAGGGCACAAGCAACGCTATATATATATAATCTCAGGACACTATTTGAAAGAGCTATAGAAGTAAAAACAGATCTGTACTTATGCTTTATAGACTTACACAAAAGCTTTTCGACAATGTGAAACATAAAATTACTACATCAATTGAACATTGATGGCAAAGGTCTGCGAATAGTAAAGAACATATATTGGCAGCAAACAGCAACCATAAGAGTCAACAACCTTGTAAGAACATTTCAGTGTATAAAGAAGGGCGACAGACAAGGTTGTGTATTGTCTCCTGATTTGTTCTCATTGTACAGTGAATATATAATGAGATCTATAGAGAATATGTCAGGGATCCTGTTTGGTGGATATACTATAAACAACTTACGTTATGCTGACGACAATGTCTTGATAGCAACAAGTCCGAAGGATCTACAAGAAATGATAGATACAGTGGTTGTAGAAAGTACAACAATGGGTGTTTGAATACAGTGGTTGTAGAAAGTACAACAATGGGTGTTTGAATACAGTGGTTGTAGAAAGTACAACAATGGGTGTTTGAATACAGTGGTTGTAGAAAGTACAACAATGGGTGTTTGAATACAGTGGTTGTAGAAAGTACAACAATGGGTGTTTGAATACAGTGGTTGTAGAAAGTACAACAATGGGGTGTTTGAATACAGTGGTTTTTAGAAAGTACAACAATGGGTGTTTGAATACAGTGGTTGTAGAAAGTACAACAATGGGTGTTTGAATACAGTGGTTGTAGAAAGTACAACAATGGGTGTTTGAATACAGTGGTTGTAGAAAGTACAACAATGGGTGTTTGAATACAGTGGTTGTAGAAAGTACAACAATGGGTGTTTGAATACAGTGGTTGTAGAAAGTACAACAATGGGTGTTTGAATACAGTGGTTGTAGAAAAGTACAAACAATGGGTGTTTGAATACAGTGGTTGTAGAAAGTACAACAATGGGTGTTTGAATACAGTGGTTGTAGAAAGTACAACAATGGGTGTTTGAATACAGTGGTTGTAGAAAGTACAACAATGGGTGTTTGAATACAGTGGTTGTAGAAAGTACAACAATGGGTGTTTGAATACAGTGGTTGTAGAAGTACAACAATGGGTGTTTGAATACAGTGGTTGTAGAAAGTACAACAATGGGTGTTTGAATACAGTGGTTGTAGAAAGTACAACAATGGGTGTTTGAATACAGTGGTTGTAGAAGTACAACAATGGGTGTTTGAATACAGTGGTTGTAGAAAGTACAACAATGGGTGTTTGAATACAGTGGTTGTAGAAAGTACAACAATGGGTGTTTGAATAATGGAAAGACAGAAGTCATGGTGAAATAAAAGAAACAGATTTTGCCTAAATGTGTAATTAAAGTACAGGAAGTTATTTTGGGGCAACTGCAGAAATTCAAATATCTAGGTACATGGATAACATCAGATGGAAGATGTATCACTGAGATAAAGAGCAGAATAGGACAAGCAAAACCTGCGTTCTATCAAATGAAGAACGTTTATTGCAACTGTCCTTCAAAGTTAGAAAAATAGTTTTTGCATGTTACATAGAACAAAGTTTTTACATACGGCTGCGAATCCTGGACAATTAGTAAACAGGCGAAAAAATATATGGAAGCCATGGAGATGTGGTTTTATAAAAGAATGCTGAAAATTCAATGGACAGCAAAGATAAGTAATCAAGACGTTTTAAGGGAAGCTGAGTCGCAAAGACAACGTATCACACACATCAGAAAGAGGCTGTCATCGTTGTGTTTTTGGCCACGTTATGAGAAGACAAACACTGGCAACATGTTATAAAAGCCGGAAAGATTTGCGGATAGAGAGATAGAGGAAGACAGCGTGAGAAGATGTTTGTGTCATTGCAAGGAAGGGATTTAACTAACATACGAATTGATCCACGCCGTTGGAGATCACAATTTGTGGAGAGGCATGATTACCCATGTCAGTCGGCAAGTTACTGGATGATGATGATGATGATAGAGAGACAGCAAGCCAAATTACGAGGTTATCTGTAGATTTATAGAGGGACAGAGAGTAAGAGTATGTGGTTATCTGTAGATTGTATAGAGTGAGCGAGCCAGATAATGTTGTTATCTGTAGATTGTATAGAAGTACAGCGAGTCAGATTATGTGGTTATCTGTAGATTGTATAGAGGGTCAGCGAGTCAGATTATGTAGTTATCTGTAGATTGTATAGAGGTACAGCGAGTCAGATTATGTAGTTATCTGTAGATTGTATAGAGGTACAGCGAGTCAGATTATGTGGTTATCTGTAGATTTTATAGAGGTACAGCGAGTCAGATTATGTGGTTATCTGTAGATTGTATAGAGGTACAGCGAGTCAGATTATGTAGTTATCTGTAGATTGTATAGAGGTACAGCGAGTCAGATTATGTGGTTATCTGTAGATTGTATAGAGGGACAGCGAGCCAAATTACGAGGTTATCTGTAGATTTATAGAGGGACAGAGAGTAAGAGTATGTGGTTATCTGTAGATTGTATAGAGTGAGCGAGCCAGATAATGTTGTTATCTGTAGATTGTATAGAGGTACAGCGAGTCAGATTATGTGGTTATCTGTAGATTGTATAGATAGACAGCGCGCCAAATTACGAGGTTATCTGTAGATTTATAGAGGGACAGAGAGTAAGAGTATGTGGTTATCTGTAGATTGTATAGAGTGAGCAAGCCAGATTATGTAGTTATCTGTAGATTGTATAGAGGTACAGCGAGTCAGATTATGTGGTTATCTGTAGACTGTATAGAGTGAGCGAGCCAGATTATGTAGTTATCTCTAGATTGTATAGAGGTACAGCGAGTCAGATTATGCGGTTATCTGTAAATTGTATAGAGGGACATCTAGCCACATTATATTATAATCTGTAGATTGTATAGAGATACAGCGAGTCAGATTATGTGGTTATCTGTAGATTGTATAGAGGGACATATAGCCACATTATATTATAATCTGTAGATTGTATAGAGGAGCAGCGAGTCAGATTATGTAGTTATCTGTAGATTGTATAGAGGGACATCTAGCCACATTATATTATCATCTGTAGATTGTATAGAGGTACAGCGAGTCAGATTATGTAATTATCTGTAGATTGTATAGAGGGATAGTGAGTCAGATTGTGTGGTTATCTGTAGATTGTATAGAGGGACATCCAGCCAGATTATGTAGTTATCTGTAGATTGTATAGAGGTACAGCGAGTCAGATTATGTGGTTATCTGTAGATAAGATACGGGGATATTTTTTTCTTTTTTACCGCATATCCTTTACATGACATCGCCGTCAAAACCAGCATTTTACCGCTGTTGTTGATTTCTTGGCAAGATTACGGTCAGTAGTTTGCCATTGCTTTCTGAGCGGCCGGCTCACTTATCCCTGTCACCAACCGGCGAGAACCGCTACTAATTCTCGCGCGCTGCGACGCCCTACGTAAATAAACGGGATTACGAAGAAAGTCGTTTAACACCTTGGCCAGGGAGTCTGGCACACGGGATAGCGAGCCAGAATATAATAATCTATAGATGGTATAGAGGGTCAGTGAGTCAGATTATGTTATTATCTGTAGATTGTATAGAGGGACAGCGAGTCAGATTATGTTGTTATCTGTAGATTGTATAGAGGAGCAGCGAGTCAGATTATATGGATATCTGTAGACTGTATAGAGGGACAGTGAGACAGATTATGTTGTTATCTGTAGATTGTATAGAGGAACAGCGAGTCAGATTATATGGATATCTGTAGACTGTATAGAGGGACAGCGAGTCAGATTATGTTGTTATCTGTAGATTGCATAGAGGGACAGCGAGTCAGATTATGTAGTTATCTGTAGATTGTATAGAGGAAGAGCGAGTCAGTATATGCGGTTATCTGTAGATTGCTTAGAGGAACAGCGAGTCAGATTATGTAGTTATCTGTAGATTGTATAGAGGGACAGTGAGTCAGATTATGTGGTTATCTGTAGATTGCATAGAGGGACAGCGAGTTAGATTATGTGATTATCTGTAGATTGTATAGAGAGACAGCGAGTCAGATTATGTAGTTATCTGTAGATTGTATAGAGGGACAGCGAGTCAGATTATGTAGTTTTCTGTAGATTGTATAGAGAGACAGCGAGTCAGATTATGTAGTTATCTGTAGATTGTATAGAGAGACAGCGAGTCAGATTATGTAGTTATATGTAGATTGTATAGAGGGACAGTGAGTCAGATTATGTAGTTATCTGTAGATTGTATAGAGAGACAGCGAGTCAGATTATGCGGTTATCTGTAGATTGCTTAGAGGAACAGCGAGTCAGATTATGTGGTTATCTGTAGATTGTAATACACACACATTCATTCATTGGCACCTTGCCGTCTTGACAGACGATAGTTTGTGCTTTAAAAAGGCATAATAACTTTTAACTATGGCGGTAGCGAGTGTGACTGATAAGGCCAATTTGCGCTGTAAATGTCCGTTCACAGTGGGTGCATGTGAACACGTGGTCATTTCCACCATCATGCACCATCTTACGTCTCAAACGCTTGGTGTGTGACTTTTCTGCAATAATTTTCTCCTTTGACTTTATTCCATTTCTGATATTTGCCCTCCATGCAATACGTTCAGCGGCGACTTGCTCCCAATGTGCATTATCAATGCCTGTATCAATCATGTCCCGCTTACACACATCTTTGTATCGTAGTAGAGG
>JACEFZ010001782.1:0-47121 GCA_014155875.1 Cepaea nemoralis
CAAACCCCTTTCCTTTTTTTATTAATCAGGGTTTTGGTTTCCCTTTTTTTTTTAACAAAAACCACCAAAAATTGTTCCCAGTTTTTTTTTTTGGGGGAAAAAAATTTGGGGGAATTTGGGGCATTTTTAAAAGGAAACTCGTATCCCCATTCTTGTTCTGATGATGTGATCAAACCACAAACTTTGGGCAACAGTGAAATAGTTTTTTCCAGTCTCCAACTGTTCCTGCATAGAGAGGAGGGCGAGAGAAGATAAGAAAACATTAATTAATTAAATAAAAAAAAAATAACACGCCGAATGGATAAGAGCATTCATTCATTAAACATACGGATTGCTGATGCTGAAAACAAAACATGCTTCTGAAAATTAATATCATTGTCATAGTTTTGTACAATCTACGATTATTTACGCAAACAATCAAAGGTAATAAATGTACTACATCTTTAGATTTGCTGGACTTTCTGGTAAAAACTGTTATCCATGACTGCGTCTCTTGCACCAGTTAGCTAAAACCAGTTTGGCCACCTCACAAGAATACCCTGGCACTATCTGCCACAAAGAGCCCAATTGAAGAGATATAATGGATACAGAGCAAGAGAGAGACCACGTAAAAGATTGAATGATCATACTAAGAATAACCTTAAAGAAATGAATACCAACTTATAAACATCATTAGAAAGAGCGCATTAAAGATCTTTTATATCTCCCCCAACACTTCACTGAAGTAAATGGAGGAAGATGAAGCTAAACCTCATGAAAGGTCAATGCAAGAAATAGCTTGTATGGCTACTTGTAGTTCACTAAATTCTGCACAGAAACAGTGTACAAGGTGAAAATCGCAGAGAATGCTCGCCTCAACAAATCACTGAGCACTGAAAAGGTAAAAACGTCAGTACTAGACAACCCAGAGAAGTATGTGAGGAACTTATCGTCGTACGTAGCCTACTCAACAACATTGAAACGGAGGCCCTTGCATACGGATTAAAATTAAGCATAAAGCCTAAACACATCAACCGTGTTGAGTCGCAAGCACAGTTTGAAATGTTGTTTGATCAAGTCTCCAAGTTATCACCTACCTCTGCTGAGTCGGTCGGGTGGCTGAAGGCCAAACTGGTAGATTTAGAACACTAGTATCGCACAACACCCTCTAAACAGACATGTCCGCTGACCAACGAACACCTTACTGCCTTAAAAGCGTTAAAGGCTAACAAAACCCTCGTCATACTGAAACCTGACAAGGGGAGCGGTACAGTACTAATGGACATGTCAGACTACCAGAGAAAAATGGATGTAATATTGTCAGATGAATCCAAATTCAGGATAGATCAAAAAGTAAACAAGTCGGAGGACCTGGATGCTATAATGAGGAAAGAGATCCAGTCACTTGTGAATGCGGGACTCATCAGTGAGGCCACTGCAAAAACGCTCACACCACGTGGCTCGCACACTCCTCAGATGTACGGTCTACCCAAACTTCACAAGCCCGGCATCCCGCTAAGACCTATCCTGTCCATGGTTAACTCTGCACAACACCGAATGGCGAGATGGCTAGCCGAAATGTTAAAGCTAGTACGACAGTCCTTCGATACAAAACTACTCAGAGATACATTCCAACTGGTGGAATTATTGGATACTATGGACATAAATAACAAACACATGGCATCCATGGATATAGCCTCCCTATTCACTAACGTTCCGTTAGAGGAGACAGTGAAAATAATAAGGGAACGCATTGAAGACAAACAACTAAATATTAGGCATACCAACACCTATTCTGGAGAGGCTACTATTACTATGTACCGCCAACATACAATTCAATTTTCTAACTAAGTCATACCGCCAAATTGACGGAGTGGCCATGGGGAGTCCTCTTGGTCCTATTCTAGCGGACATCTTCATGGGACATTTGCCTTGGCCTTTTACCGTCGTTATGTGGACAATATACTAATTATCACCACGGACGAGCTACAAGCAACATCGTTTCAGGCCACAATGAACAAAACGCATAAAAACATCTCTCTATCTATGGAACACGAACACAACGAATCGTTACCGTTCCTAGATATTCTAATGAGACGTAGAGCAGACGGCACAATTCAAAGATCGGTGTATCGCAAAGGAACATGGACTGGCCAATACCTAAATTTTCAGAGCTTCACACCTGTCCAGTACAAACGGGGCTTAGTACGGACCTTGTTTGACCGTGCTAGAAAGATATGCACCCAGGACACACTGACAGAGGAATTTGAAACTCTGAAGAATGTCTTAAACCTGAATGGGTACTCCACAGGATTTATAAAGCGCCACTGCCAACAGCCCAAACTCAAAGCAGACGTAACTACAGTCCCTAAACTCAAGGTATTCATCCAGCTAACCTTTCGAGGGGGTGACGTAATTCAACGTCTACAAGACCGGCTTACTACAGCAGTAGGCCGAACATTCTGTGCGGCAACTCCAGTCATTAGATATAAAACCATACCGATTCCTACACCAGCAGTCAAAGAGCCTGTTCCTCTGTACGCCACAAACAATTGTATTTACCAATTCACATGTAGATGCCAGGCCGTTTACATTGGTAGAACAGAGAGACAGCTTAACAAACGGGTGTCAGAACACATACCTCAATGGGTCAACAAGATACAACACAAAGGAGATGCTAGCCTCGTGGGGCCGACACACTGGAAGCTCCCGGCGTCTTCAATCGGGAGGCACATTGTCGAAAGTGGCCATGTTGTGGACAGAGACACTGCATTTCGCGTGTTGTTTAACACACAAAATGCTCGCTTGTTAAAATTTGCAGAAGCAATTATGATCTATCAACGCAAGCCAGAATTGTGCAAACAGAAAGACATGTTAGTCAGTTTAAAATTACCGTGGTAGATAAGTGACATTACTGTGCGAATATGTGTATATTTCAACTTGAAGGATTTATCTAGTTAATTCACGTAAGCTGTGTGATTTCTGCAGTATGTACCTGACGAGATGCAGCGAAATATGCCAGGCAATAAATCGTGCAATCTATTGTTTGTGTCTTCGTTATTCAAATTCACTACGGGAAAACATTGTTTTGAATGCAAGAAATGTACATTTAATTGAATGCTGACCAATAAATGACACTACGGACATACTATACCTTTTCTATACATTATAGGGCCATTTGAGTCACTGATTACATTCCCTTTCTGTCTCTTCATTGCGTCAAAGCTGGTTGATTTCACCAGAGATTCTAGGAACGCATCGTCATATTCTTTTCCTAGAAACTTTGCTAATCGCCGCAGATGGGGTAGTGGCTCCACCTGTCAGTATATAACAGATTAATAACACGAAACTGCAGTTAATTGGTTGTAAAGAGAAAACTATAAACAGTAAATGTATTTGACAAACAAAATAATTCAATATGAGCGCTTCTTCTTCTTCTTCTTCTTCTTCTTCTTCTTCTTCTTCTTCTTCTTCTTCTTCTTCTTCTTCTTCTTCTTCTTCTTCTTCTTCTTCTTCTTCTTCTTCTTCTTCCCCCTCCTCCTCCTCTTATTCTTCTTCGTATTCTCCTTTTTCTTCTTCCCTGTTCTGCCTTTTAGTCAGATTATGAACAATCATTCACAGAATGGATTAGAAAACAAACGGGAATTGAAGTCAAAAGTGAGTGAATAAGTGTCATCAAGTTAGTTAATTAGTCGTGGTTCCAACTTCACGGCAAAGGGGGCCGTCCCCATTATGCTCCGTTCCTGTGCCAGCGAATATCACACAAAATGTTGCTCACTGCCCAATGTGAAAAGTGGAACAGACAGGAGTTTCGGCAAGCCAGCAGCCCGCACAGATACATTGTGCATAATGCCGCCGCCAGAATGCCAACACAAAAGTCCTCCACGAAAAATACAGTTCATCATCGATGCTATCGGCAGTCACCAGAAAGACTTCTTTGACCTGGGTTTTATCCCACATGCCTCGGTCTCTTTCCGCAGGGAGACCCCCCGAAAGCGCCGCACAAAGCACGAACTCCGTAGCTCCAGCTACTACTCCCAGGAGTCTCCTGAAAAATGCACTCGTGAACAGAAAAGACATACCAGTCTATTCAGCGACAGCCAGCCATTGTTCCGAACATGCAGTTCACTGTGCAAACAACAGCGGACAGATGTAAAAGCATTCCACACGAATTTCACAGCTCACAGTGTCGCGCCACGCACTCATTCAGTAGCAGTGCGACGGAACCATGTACTACCAGTCCAACATGAGGAAAATGGGAATGCAAACCGTAGCCACAAGCGTAAACACGCCAGAGGTCTTGACGGTTCAATGCCTAACCGCCATGTCGGGGATCGGAAACCAAGTGTCATCAAGTTAACAAATATCAATTCTTAATAGAAGGCGCAACATATCAGAAGACCCACATATAGAAAGACTGATTCAGCGGAAGTGTGCAGAGGTCAGGACGACGTTCAACACTTCGGGGAAAACGCAAGTGGTCCTTCAGTCAGGCTGACACTGGTACCATCAGCGTGGGACTCTTGATTGGCTATCGTAGAAGTAAACGGGCAACGTGTGGGACCGCCCTGAGGGCAAGGATGTTGCTTCTTAAAATCATATATTCATATCTCCACTGGGGTTGTGTTATAGAGTTTCTATTTTCCTCTCCAAGCACAGAAACAACCGGGTTGTGTACGGCCGGTACTGCAATGTGACATCTGAGGAGAAGCTTGTTTGCACGTAACCGGGTCATGATTCAGCATAGCACGTTAGACCTAGGCTGGAAATGTTTCATCCGCGGTTTTTGGATATTTAGTTGCCTACAGGACTCCAGCCTACTTCACAGAGGGATTTTAAGTAGGCAGGTAGATAAACAAGTAGGAATGTATGCAAGCGGCCAGACAGGCAGGCAGGTAGGTACGTAGGTAGGTAGGTAGGCAGGCAGATGGGTAGGTAGGTAGGTAATTGCTGAATAAGGGAAATGGTGGGTAAATGAGTAGATAGATCAGTGTTTCCCAACGTGGTGCCCACGCCCCACAGGGGGGCAATTCGATTGTTAAAGGGGGCAATTTGAAAATGGAAGAAATCGGCTGGATATAACAAAACGGGGAGACTTGAGACTGAAGTTAACTAAATTGGAACCTGACATACGATCTCTTTGCAGCAAGCATCAAGCGCCAGGATCTCACTAAATTTAAATAATAAATAATTACTAATAATTAAAATAATATAGACCAATCTGTCATTAAAATTATTTTGTACTTGAATTTCAGTTCTCCATTATATGTTTTGAAAATGTACTTACTGTGTTTTCTCAATAATTTCCTAGTGATTTCTTCCTAAAACCTATCAATCAAGTTTCTTTAGTGAACATTTCAATTTTTGAATATTAAAAATAATTTATATGTTGGGGGGGGGGGGGGGGGGGGGCGCGGTCGGGGGGGGGGGGGCGGGCGGGTGGGGGGGGGGGGCATGAGAATTTTAGAAAGGCTTAGGTGGGGCATAGCACAAACAAGGTTGGGAAACACTGAGATAGATAGTTTGATGGTATGTGGTAGGTGAATAAGTGGGTAAGCAGGAAGGGGGGGGGGGAGATGGGTGGATAAATTGGCAGATATATTGAGTGGCTTCAGGTACATTAGTAGCTACCTAGGTAGGTAGGTACGTTGGTAGTGTGGTTAATAAGCTGGTAAGTATTAGTCAGGTAGGTAGGTTAGCAGGTATGTAGGTAGAGTGGTTAGTAGGCAAGTAGACAGGTACAAAGGTAGGCATAACACGGGACTAGCACAGACATACCGGATTCTTCTAAACGTCAATGAGTCAATCATGTGTGAATAAAACCCTAACTGAAAAATATAACAAAGACAACAGAACCAATATAAGGGCGTGTGCTGGGTTAAAAACATCTCTCTCTCTCTCTCTCTCTCTCTCTCTCTCTCTCTCTCTCTATCACACACACACACACACACACACACACACGCACACACACACACACGCACACACACACACGCACGCACGCACAATAGGAAGAAAGTATAAGCACAGTATATGGTTTACCTGCAGATCCTCATAGGACACAATATAAATGGTCATATCCGGGTTTTCTTTGATGCCTTTCTCCCAGCCTTTCAGGTACTCAAACATACTGTTGTTGTCCAATAAGCCTTCAGCAAATCTGACGGAATCAATACAGAATTTCAGTCAGGGCAGAATTACAATCAGTACAGACTGTGGGATCAACACCTTGTGCCAGATTTATCGAAAAACAGAAGATCAGATGGTTTGGCTATCTCTTTAGTATGCAACATCATCAACTACCAGCACTGGCCTTACATCAGAGATCATCTGCGACGAGAGCAAGAGAACGCCCGAGAGGAAAATGGATTGACGACATGAAAGACATTGTACAATCACACGGAATGACACTATCCAGTGCCGCCCGTCGGGCGCTGGAGCGCAAATTATTCCTCCCCACGACGCTTGACGGCGGAAGTGGATGGTGATGATGATGATGATGATGATGATGATGATGATGATGATGATGATGATGATGATGATGATGATGATGATGATGATGATGATGATGATGATGATGATGATGGCAGAATTACAATTTGTGGCGCAATTGTTTGTGTTATCTTCGTGCAAAAAATATATCCTCATCTCATCTAATTTTGGTCCTCTTTTACATTGCGGTGTCAAAGTAAAGTATAAACAGCGAGAAAGTGCCCGTTTATGAGCTTCGTGTATTGAGATCCCCATGGACTCTGTTATTCCCTCTGTCCGATTGTGTACATGGTCGGCCTCTTCTTCAGGTTCCATTTGGTCTGTGCATCATTGCATGTTGTTGTACACTGTCGGTTGATAGCCTAGTTATGTTATTTCTAATGAAATCTTACGCTGATTTTACCTAACTTTAGTCCCGAATGCACCATTTCTGCAAAAATCGATAATTAATAAAAGACTTCATAATCATTTGATGATCCGCTAACAATAGCCCAAGAGGATTCGTGCGAGGGTTTGATGTCAGCTCTCATCGTTCGCTATGGGAGGGATAGATTAGCTACCTATTACTCCTTGCATTCGGGCTTACTCAACGTGATGGTTCTAAATCTTCACTTACTAAATGTGATGGTTCTAAATCTTCACTTACTAAATGTGATGGTTCTAAAACTTCACTTACTAAATGTGATGGCTCTAAATCTTCACTTGCTAAATGTGATGGTTCTAAAATTTCACACACTAAATGTGATGATCCTAAAACTTCACTTTCACAGTTTCTTGCTACAGGGTTGTTTTTTTCCGCGATAGTTTAAATTGACGGAAGATATTCAAACCTGGCAGGTATCAAGAACAAAGATAATCACTTGACTTCTTCTTCTTCTTCTTCTTCTTCTTCTTCTTCTTCTTCTTCTTCTTCTTCTTCTTCTTCTTCTTCTTCTTCTTCTTCCTCTTCTTTTTCTGCTACTCCCCCCCCCCGTGTCCTTCTTCTTCTTCTTCTTCTTCTTCTCTTCTTCTTCTTCTTCTTCTTCTTCTTCTTCTTCTTCTTCTTCTTCTTCTTCTTCTTCTTCTTCTTCTTCTTCTAACCCTCCATCATCTTCTTCTTTCGAAGGGAGTACGCCATAGATGGTTATCAGTGAATTAATTAATTATCAGTCGTCGTCACAATGAAAGTTGTCCCACATGAAAAAATAGTTTATTAGAAGTGACTTGCAATCATATTAGAATGGAATAATGGTCATTCATTGTATCTAGTCGGGCCCTTCCAAGGTCTCAACTACTGTTAGTTAGTTTTATATCCTTTACGGGGCATTGCAGTCAACAGCTGTTGTGATTTCTTGGCAAGTTAACGTTCAGTAGTTTGCCATTGCTTTCTGAACAATCGGCACCCATATAATTTCGTGAAAAACCAACGCAAGGCAGTCAGTTACCAAATCGCTTGCAGTTGTGTTTCGAACGCTTGTATTCAGGATTACGAACTCCGTCCGTAACGCCTTCGTCACGGAGCCGTCAACTACTGTAACCATTCTAATTGGAGTTTGGTAAATTTGGGTGGTGTTTCAGCTATTTCCAGTGGCAGAAAAGAGTGGTATTTTCCAAATATTCTAAGACAGTGGTTCTCAGCCTTTTTGGCCCATGCACACCTTCACCATATTTTCAGAACGTCATCCCCCCCCCCTTTTCGTATTTCCTCCCTATAAATCCCCCCCCCCCCCTACACAGTATACGTAAAAATGGAAGGTAAATTTAATAACACATACTAGAACAAGTCTAAACGTCTACATAAAACGTGATTTGCGGGCCTACTGACGTTATAAAATAAATTTCAGAAGGGCGAGAAGTAAAGAACCGTAAAGAATGGAGGGGAAAATAATATCAAGTAATCGGTTCTTGTATTAACGCGATCTTAAAATAATCTTAATTCCCCCACCCCAGAAACCCTAGAATTCCCCACCGGTTGAGAACCACGATTCTAAGAGTTAGTATGTGATATTATTTCTCTTAGGCAAGAGAATGTCTATAACATCATTCCATATCGGTAACTGGATACTGCCACGAACTTCAAGTTTTCGTATAAGTATGTTCAAATATGATCTTTTTCACGAATAACCGCCACATTCTATTTCTCAATCGCGCTCTCTCTCTCTCTCTCTCTCTCTCTCTCTCTCTCTCTCTCTCTCTCTCTCTCTCTCTCTCTCTCTCTCTCTCTCTCTCTCTCTCTCTCTCTCTCTCTCTCTCTCTCTCTCTCTCTCTCTCAAGAATACGCATGACATTAAATCTTCATTCAAGCACATTCATCACATTCCATCTCTCTAAAACTACTCATCACATTCTCTTCTCTCCACGATTACTCAACACATTCTCTTTTCTCCAAGAATACTCATCACTTTCTCTTTTCTCCAAGAATATTCTTCACATTCTCTTTTCACCAAGAATATCTATCACATTTTCTTTTCCCCAAGAATACGCATCGCATTCTCTTCTCTCCATGATTACTCATCACATTCTCTTTTCTCCAAGAACACTTATCACATTCTCTTTTCTCCAAGAAAACTCATCACATTCTCTTTTCTCTAAGAACACTCATCACATTCTCTTTTCTCCAAGAACACTCATCACATTCTCTTTTCTCCAAGAACACTCATCACATTCTCTTTTCTCCAAGAACACTCATCACATTCTCTTTTCCCCAGGAATACTCAAACGCATTCTCTTCTCTCCAGGATTACTCATCACTAACTAACCTGATAAGAAAAGATTTAAAGTCTCCTGTGAATTCATAATACTCATTGAGTCGCTTCACGTGATGGTAGTAAGAAACCACCACATCTTTGGGGTTTCTGTAAATAAATGTCACCTTCACACGCTTGCTGAGCATGTCCTTGGGCTGCACTTCGAAAAACTGTGGACCAAAGAGATCTTCTATATTAAGACTTTCAAAATAATCAACATAATTAGACTGCTGCTGGTACCATAAGTATTAGGACTCATCGCTGGCTGTTGCAGATGAATACGGAGCACGAATATGAATGTCCTGAGCGCTGTGATGCCGGTTTTTGACTCAACTAAGCTCAAAATGGACAATCTTGAGAAAATACATATGTGATGCAGTTAGTATTTTAAAATATAACTTGTGTCATTGTAATTAAATGAAAACGTGTAGATTACACACTAGTCTACCTCCCATTACTCATGGAACGCTGTGTTACCAATGTAAAATAAGGACAGTCCTAGAAACAGACAGGCGTAAAGGCAACATCATGTGATGATGACGTTTGACTCGGGCTCTGAAGGTTGTGGGTTCGATTCCTGGCCTCGTCCTTCGGTTCACGAGTGATTTTTTCGGCGACTCCTGAAGATCGTCGCTGGAGCTACGGAGTTCGTGCTTTGTGCGACGCTTTCCGCGCTGCGAAAAGAGATTGATCCATATTGGATGAGACTCCGGTGCAATGAATTCGACTCTATCGACTTTTAGGCGCCTTTTTATGTGATGATGAGGTGCATAAGTACGCAGCTGAGGAAACAAGAAGAGATAGAGAGATACACGAAAAACTAATAACAAGAAAGTGTATTTATAAACCGGTTACTGGCTTTATAAAAAAAAGATTGAAATTATGCGGATATTTAGTTAGAATGGAGCAAGATCAACTAGCGGCTGGAGTATTCTACGTAAGAACATTGGCATACAAAGCAAGAAGATAAACCAGGAAGTTTTGGCTACATGGGGTAACAGGCAATTAAGAAATCAAATATGCCACTAGGACAAGTAGCAAAACATAATATTACATCCACCTCCACTCCGCGACGCTTCACGGAAAAAGAGTTAGGACACACAACGAAGAAGAAAGAACATCCTCCTTTGAGCATTGGTTTGAAATATGTTGATAATAAAACACCTAAACAGTTTGGAGTAAATATTGCCACCCGAGCCCTTAACTCAGCCATGTTGTGCTGTGTTACACCATGACCTTGTTGCATCTCATTATGTCTCTTCGAAGCCTTAAAGTTCCAGAACCGGTCCTGCACATCCCGTTGACTTCTGAGGGTGGGTTAGAAAGAAGACTCTCCAAAAGTCTCCGTGGAGATGGTACTATGTTACCGTGTAGAAAGGGAGGCCTGTATACCAGCTTCACGCCGGTAGATCAGAGCCCCCTTAGGGGTTCAAACTACTTGAAAGTCAATGTATCATCTTATGAGTTAAAAGTACGTCTTCCTATGGATTATCAATCAACCATCCAGCCAGCCAGCCAGCCACACTACCAACCAACCAACCAACCAACAAATCACATACTCATCAGCAGATATGATGGTAACTTACTATTGTCATCTAGGCTGGTTGATACCATTTAGCCATGGCTGATTAACGCCCGCGTTACACGACCCATGAAGGAAGCAATGAAGAGTAAGACTATAACCATGAAAAAGTGAGAAAAGGACGCTGGTGCTGGATAGAAAACATATTGAGAAACCTGGGGATAGTATAACTAGACACTTCCTTGTCTGGAAGACGCAGAGCTAACGAATTAGTGGGAGATCTAAAACATATGGAGAAAGACATAGATGAATAATATGGGAAGAGCATGGCGGAGCTAGAGAATATACCAAAAGATACTGCGGTTGGTGTCTGAAGCGTTAGGCGTTCGCATATTAATCCATCAAATATGAAGCTGGGGTGGCTAGTTCTCTTCCTCGTAGGTTTTCCTTCCCAGGTAATGTCTAGAAAATCCTGAAAATTGTCTGGTACCCATTCTTTCTTTCCCAGGCAATGTCTAGAAAATCCTGAAAATTGTCTGGTACCCATTCTTTCTTTCCCAGGCAATGTCTAGAAAATCCTGAAAATTGTCTGGTACCCATTCTTTCTTTCCCAGGCAATGTCTAGAAAAATCCTGAAAATTGTCAGGTACCCATTCTTTCTTTCTAAGGCAATGTCTAGAAAGTCATGAAAATTGTCTGGAAACCATTTTTATGGGACTGTGTCTACTCCAAAGTTGTCATCATCATTTTCATCCAGTGATGACTCTTGTGCAAAACTTCTCCCCCATAACAGTCTTTGGAAATGTCTTTCTGCCATAGTCCAGCTGTCCTCCCCACCTGTATTGCTGTCCTGGGTAAATTATCTGTTACGTCTTGAATCCATCTACGTTGAGCTCGTCCTCTTATCCGCTTCCCTGGTACACCTCCCTCCACCATGATCTTTCCCAGACATGCAAGTCTTTTTACGTGCCTCCTTAGTGCATCTCGCTCCAACATGATCTTTCCCAGACATCCGTGTCTTTTTTACGTGCATAAAATATGTCATTTTTCCTCAGTTTTATTTATCGTTAATAACCAATCTTTAAATTATGAGTTCTTACTGGCCCGTTCATTGTGATCTCTATTTCATCCAATGATCTGTTTATACTTGTCCGTAACGTATACGAACGCGCATTTTTGCTGTTGTGCTGGTTTGTTAGACCTTCAAGTTTCACACTCGTATGTTGCCACAGGGCATACTTTTTTGTCATATCCTTTTTACAGGACATCGCTGTCAACGCCAGCATTTTGCTGTTGTTGTTGATGTCTTGGCAAGTTTACGTTCATTAGTTTGCTATTACTTTCTGAACGACCGGCTCCCATGCCAATTCGTTAAAACCCTCCGCTGCCAAATCGATCGCAGCTGTTACGAACGCAGGTAAGCGGGCTTACGAATCGCGTCCATAAGCTCTACACCAGGAAGACCGGCGGGTATACTTTGCTAGACCCATATTTTTATATATCAACTGACACTCGGTGGATGATATGATCAGAATCGTACCAGCCTCCTTTACTTCCCATGAGTTTTCCTAGTGCCCAGTTTAGATGGGTCAACCTGGTTAATTTTTCTTTTAAATACAATTAGCCCTGAAGCGGATCGAACCGATGACCACCTGACCGGTAGCCGATGATCTAGCCACTACGCTACCAAGTACCTGGTGGTTGTTTAAAATCCGCGGAGAAGGTAGCTGATCTAAGTCCTGGATGTACTTGTGAAACTCCATCATGCATGTTTCCTTCTCATCGGTTCCCGTCACTGCTTTCCCAGAAACCATCTGTCGCAGGATCTCCCATAGCCAGTGACAACCAGACTTGGTGTAGGAGCACAGGATAATGTCCTCATCCCTGAGTGGGTAATCCTGAAAACACAGATAGGGCATGTCTGTATTAATTCTGTCATTTGTCTAATTCTCTGTGTTCTCGCTCCCATTCTTCACATCTTCTTCCTCCTTCTCCTCCTCCTCCTCCTCCTTCTCCTCCTCCTCCTCATCCTCCTGCTGCTGCTGCTGCTGCTGCTTCTACTTCTTCTTCTTCTGCTTCTTCTTCTTCTTCTTCTTCTTCTTCTTCTTCTTCTTCTTCTTCCTCTCCTCTACTACTACTACTACTACTACTACTACTACTACTACTACTACTACTACTACTACTACTACTACTACTACTACTACTACTACTACTACAACTACTACTACCATTAATATTACTACTACTACTACTACTTCTACTACTACTACTACTACTACTACTACTACTACTACTACTACTACTACTACTGCTGCTGCTACTACTACTACTACTACTACTACTACTACTACTACTACTACTACAAGTGTTGCTGCTACTGCTGCTGCTGCTGCTACTACTACTACTACTACTACTACTACTGTTGCTGCTGCTGCTGCTGCTACTACTACTATTACTACTACTACTACTACTACTACTACTACTACTACTACTACTACTACTACTACTTTTTTTTTTAATTCGCATATCCTTTACAGGACATCGCTGTCAACAGCAGCATCTTTCAGCTGTCTGTTGATTTCTTGCCAAGATTACGCTCAGTAGTTTGCCTTTGCTTTCTGAGCGGCCGGCTCAGTTATCCCGCAAGTCACCAGCGGGGGTAGAACCGCTTCCAGTTCTCGCCCGCTCCGAGGCTCTGCGTGATAAACGGGATTACGGAGAAAGTGGTGTAACCTCTCGGTCAGAGAGACCGGCACTACTACTACTACTACTACTACTACTACTACTACTACTACTACTACTACTACTACTACTACTACTACTAGTACTGCCTCTTTCTTAGTTCAAAGGTCGTCGGTTAACCTCTTCAGTGACCTATTCCATCTGCTCTATTCGATCTCCAACCATGGAGAGATTTTTAACGTACGCACCGGTCCTCCGAGTTCTGTGCCCTTATTCGAAAAGGCCATACTTCCAATCCACTACCCTCAGTGTCAGGCATGGGATGAACTACACCATACTTTTTTTTAAATCAAATTATATAAACCCTATAGACCAGGCTTGGACTGGCAGAGTATCTAACAACGGTTGCCTGAAAGCGGCTAATGAAATTGAAACATTATACTGTATACTGGCTGTACGGAAAAGACCAGCAGCATTCTTTGGTCC
Source organism: Cepaea nemoralis (assembly GCA_014155875.1). NCBI lineage: Eukaryota > Metazoa > Mollusca > Gastropoda > Stylommatophora > Helicidae > Cepaea > Cepaea nemoralis. Next base: position 13,885 of record JACEFZ010001782.1, read on the forward strand.
CATAAAAAGATGAGAGGAGTGGCATTGAAACCATCGTAACGACTGGACAGATCAGTGGGCAAAGAGGCAGACGCGGACCGAGAGAACTTACGCTATGTAGAAGGAGACGGTGCAATGTAGGAATAGCATGGGAAGAGCCGATCCAGAACGTCAAGGACCGAAATCAGTGAAGAGATATGAACGCCTACTACGTCAACTGGTAAGACACGTGATGATGTTTATGAAAGTCCAGCCGGCCAAATGAACCAAATCTGTGTGAACCAGAAGAGAACGTCATAACCAGGGTTTCTTACGATAAGTTGAAATATTTACTGCCTACATGTTGAGGATGTTAAAGTAGCAATTAGAATGTAAGCATTTCAAGTAACAGCTGTTAAAGACTGGGCAGGTCTGAGACTTAACGTGTTAAAGTGGCAGTTAGAATGTAAGCATTTTGAAGTAACAACGGGTTCAAGACAGAACATAAGTAAAATAACTTGAATATGAGTATTTAAAGTGACAGTACTTTCAAGGCCGGGCATGTCTGAGACTGAAGATTTAAAGTAGCAATTTGAATGTAAGTATTTTAAAGTAACAACGGAGACAAGACTGGGCACACGTATTATCTGTGACTGAAAAAGTCAAACAAAAAACTATGTTTTGGTCGTGTAAAGAGTACCTAATCTCCATATTCTGTACATCTAACTTCCGAAACATTTGCTATATCCTGCAAAGAATACAATGGACGAACAGACAAAAGGTGAGACCTCATTTAGTTTCTGCTTGTCCGTGGTATTCTTAAAGAAACATATACAAACGTAAAATAATTAGAGGGATTAGATATATACATTCAAGGATATCATTCGTGGAGCGACTGGCCGAGTAACTAGAATGCCGGATTCTCCATCGGGAGAACGGGGTTCAAATCCTAGGTAAGATGTGGAGTTTTTGTTCTATCGGGGGCAAAAAGAAAACTGTAACCTGCACTAGTCAGGCGGCCTTAATTCCTCAGCCTCAAGACCTCCCATCTGTTATTTATCGCAAGGTACTACATTGGCAGTCAGTGACAGTTTGACAGGATTTCTGGACAAGTTAGGAGAAACTTGAAAGCTTATTGACATTGAAACCATGTGATTGAAAACAAAACAAATAAAATAAAGCGGAAGACAAAGAAATATATCCTAGATCTAGATAGCTTTGCTAATGGTGTAATATCTACAAGAACCGAGACCGGAACGGCGAGTCTTTTTATAGCGTGAAATTTTGAACCCTGTCCGACGTCACTGATCGGCATGGCACAAGTAGATGATGATTATTACGATTATATTACAGCCCCTTCTTAAACACATGATAGGTAAAGGCCAGAAAACAATACAAAACATAGACACCAACCGGCATTGTCTCAATCATTTCATGGTTAAACCGAGTGCCTGAGAAGAAATGGGGACTCTTCTCTTGTATATACAACTTCATTGTGTTGCCGGTGGAGTCTTCTACGGCCTGCTCGCCCATGTATCTGTTCAAGGGAGAGAATAGAGGTCGTGATTATTTTACATGTTTTTTAAATGTTGCGTGAAGGTCAGTATAGTCAAATGGATAAAAACGCTCGCTCTTAAACCTCCGGTGTGCTAATGGTGAAGTAGCGGGTTCACCCTTTACACCGGACAGTTGAACTAAAATGTTGACTTCTCGATCTTGATTTGGGGAGGTAAATCACAAGTACCCCAAAAGTCGGAGTGTGTTCACCTGATGGCGAGGGACACTGGTAAGCTAGTCCATATGTAAAAAAGCAGTCCAGTGTGGACTGTGCACGGGATAGCTGTGGATGGTATCGGGGAGACATGGAGAGAGCTGCATGGGGTAACTATGGATGGTATAGGGGAGACATGGACAGAGCTGCATGGGGTAACTATGGATGGTATAGGGGAGACATGGAGAGAGCTGCATGGGGTAACTATGGATGGTATAGGGGAGACATGGAGAGAGCTGCATGGGATAACTATGGATGGTATAGGGGAGACATGGACAGAGCTGCATGGGATAACTATGGATGGTATAGGGGAGACATGGAGAGAGCTGCATGGGGTAACTATGGATGGTATAGGGGAGACATGGAGAGAGCTGCATGGGGTAACTATGGATGGTATAGGGGAGACATGGAGAGAGCTGCATGGGGTAACTATGGATGGTATAGGGGAGACATGGACAGAGCTGCATGGGGTAACTATGGATGGTATAGGGGAGACATGGAGAGAGCTGCATGGGGTAACTATGGATGGTATAGGGGAATATAGACAGAGCTGCATGTGGTAACTATGGATGGTATAGGGGGAATATAGACAGAGCTGCATGTGGTAACTATGGATGGTATAGGGGGAGTATAGACAGAGCTGCATGTAGGTAACTATGGATGGTATAGGGGGAATATAGACAGAGCTGCATGTGGTAACTATGGATGGTATAGGGGGAATATAGACAGAGCTGCATGTAGGTAACTATGGATGGTATAGGGGGAATATAGACAGAGGCTGCATGTGGTAACTATGGATGGTATATGGGGAATATAGACAGAGCTGCATGTGGTAACTATGGATGGTATAGGGGGAATATAGACAGAGCTGCATGAGGTAACTATGGATGGTATAGGGGGAATATAGACAGAGCTGCATGTGGTAACTATGGATGGTATAGGGGGAATATAGACAGAGCTGCATGTGGTAACTATGGATGGTATAGGGGGAATATAGACAGAGCTGCATGTGGTAACTATGGATGGTATAGGGGAGACATGGAGAGAGCTGCATGGGTAACTATGGATGTATAGGGGAGACATGGAGAAGAGCTGCATGGGGTAACTATGGATGGTATAGGGGAATACATGAGAGAGCTGCATGGGGTAACTATGGATGGTATAGGGGAGACATGGAAGAGCTGCATGGGTAACTATGGATGGTATAGGGGAGACATGGAGAGAGCTGCATGGGGTAACTATGGATGGTATAGGGGAACATGAGAAAGCTGCATGGGTAACTATGGATGTATAGGGGAGACTATGGAGAGAGCTGCATGGGGTAACTATGGATGGTATAGGGGAGACATGAGAGAGCTGCATGGGTAACTATGGATGGTATAGGGGAGATATGGAGAGAGCTGCATGGGGTAACTATGGATGGTATAGGGGAGACATGGAGAGAGCTGCATGGGGTAACTGAAGATGGTATAGGGGAGACATGGAGAGAGCTGCATGGGGTAACTATGGATGGTATAGGGGAGACATGGAGAGAGCTGCATGGGGTAACTATGGATGGTATCGGAGGGACATGGACAGAGCTGCATGAGATAACTATGGAACGAACGAACGAACGAACAAACTTTATTTTCAAAGGGTTAAGAATTGGGCACGTAGGCCCGTCTAACATTCTGCCCTTCTATCACTCTCTTTCATACATTATTTCATTCATACATCATTCAAGGCTAACAGAGAACAGCAACAATATAAAAGATATGCATTATAAAGGCATGGGCAAAATGCGAACATCAAAACTACACAACACAGTAAAATTAGATAATGGTCTGACACTTGTTATTAGCCATGTGGAATATACTGGCCTACTTATACTAGGGTTTTGTTATTATTATTATTATCTCTATTATTAAGGGGGAAGATAATCCGTACTGAGATAGTGTTCGAGTAATTTGCGATTATATGAATAGGGATTGGTGATGTCTTTGATTTCTTGTGGAAGATTGTTCCACAGCTGAGCTGCAGAGTACGTTAAGCTTGTTTTGTATAAGTCAATCCTAGGCTTCAGAATGTGTAATATATTTAAACGTTTACTGTGTCTAGCATTATATTTAAACAATGGCCAAAGGTAATTTGGGCCATTCCGATGCAGGATTTTGTGAATTAGTTTAGCTTTATTGAAAAGCAGGCGTTTGCGGAGTGGTAGTAACTGAAGGCGTTTATACAGGCTAGGATTGTCAGATAAATGTTTGTTATAAATTAGACTCATGGCCCGTTTCTGGAGTGAGTAAAGTCGCTTGGTGTTTGAATTAGAACAACCGTCCCAGATTGTAGAGCAGTAGTCAAAGTGTGTCTGTATATGAGAAGTACAGAATAGTTTCCTTATGTCCTCATCAAGGAAGTTTTTAATTTTGGCGAGTTGGTAGACTTTTTTCGCTGTTTGTTTAATAAGCGCTTGAACGTGGGAATTAAAGGTTAGGTTTCTATCAATGATTATGCCTAATGTTTTGTGCTCCATTACACTTTCTACTGGCATGTTATCGATGTGAAGTTGAAGTGATGTGTGTGAGCTTAGAGTTTGAAGTCTTTGTCTGGTTGTTAGTAACATTGATTTTGTTTTAGTGATGTTAATTTGCATACGGTTTGAATAGCTCCACCTAACTACATTATTTAATTCTTGCTGTAAAGACGACTCCAATAAAATACAGTTTTCAGCATTTGTGTACACTGTACAGTCGTCTGCAAATAGATCGCAGGACGACGAAAGATGCAAAGGTAGATCGTTAATATATATGGCAAACAATAGAGGCCCAAGAATAGAGCCTTGCGGTACTCCAATATTGAAGGTAGTGGTATGAGACAGACATTTATTATGTGATACTACTTGCTTTCTGTTTGATAGAAAAGATGATATTAGAGTGACTACATTAGGGCCAATTTTCATTGTCTCAAGTTTTTTAATTAAAATAACATGGTCTATCATATCAAACGCTTTCTTGAAATCAATAAACACAGTTCCACATAGACTGTTGTTGTTTATATTCTGGTGCCAATTTTCTATCATGTTTGTTAGGGCCGTATGGCAAGAATATTTTGGTCGAAATCCTGATTGGTCGTCAACAATAAGCTTGTTGTGAACTAAATACTGTAATGTTACTTTATGGATGTGTTTTTCTAGTGGCTTAGATAGTGATGATAGTAAGGAAATGGGTCTGTAATTGTTCGGGAGATCATTGTCCAATGAACCAGATTTAAGAAGAGGGTACACTTTAGCGATTTTGAGAGCTGATGGAAAGTGGCCTTTGGTGAGACACTGATTATATACATAGGTTAGTGATATACAGATCACTGGCGCAGCACAACGGAGAATCCGGTTGCTGATTCCATCTAATCCAGATGAGGTTGTGTTTTTTTAGGTTACTGAGGTAAGTGAATACCTCAGTGATTGTCATTAGCGGTATGTCGGAAAGAATATCGCCGGAGCATCTATTCTCGCAAAACGATGACAATAAAGTCATGAATAAAATCATGGATGGTATCGGAGGGACATGGACAGAGCTGCATGGGATAACTATGGATGGTATCGGGGAGACATGGACAGAGCTGCATGGGATAACTATGGATGGTATCGGGGAGACATGGAGAGAGCTGCATGGGATAACTATGGATGGTATCGGGGAGACATGAAGAGAGCTGCATGGGGTAACTATGGATGGTATCGGAGGGACATGGACAGAGCTGCATGGGATAACTATGGATGGTATCGGAGGGACATGGACAGAGCTGCATGGGATAACTATGGATGGTATCGGGGAGACATGGACAGAGCTGCATGGGATAACTATGGATGGTATCGGGGAGACATGAAGAGAGCTGCATGGGGTAACTATGGATGGTATCGGAGGGACATAGAGAGAGCTGCATGGGGTAACTATGGATGGTATCGGGGATACATGGAGAGAGCTGCATGTGATAACTATGGATGGTATCGGGGATACATGGAGAGAGCTGCATGGGATAACTATGGATGGTATCGGGGAGACATGGACAGAGCTGCATGGGGTAACTATGGATGGTATCGGAGGGACATAGACAGAGCTGCATGGGATAACTATGGATGGTATCGGGGGACATAGGACAGAGCTGCATGGGATAACTATGGATGGTATCGGGGGAACATGGACAGAGCTGCATGGGATAACTATGGATGGTATCGGGGGAAATAGGACAGAGCTGCATGGGATAACTATGGATGGTATCGGGGAGACATAGGACAGAGCTGCATGGGGTAATTATGGATGGTATCGGGGGTAAATAGACAGAGCTGCATGGGATAACTATGGATGGTATCGGAGAGACATGGACAGAGCTGCATGGGGTAACTATGGATGGTATCGGGGGTACATAGGACAGAGCTGCATGGGGTAACTATGGATGGTATCGGGGGTAAATAGACAGAGCTGCATGGGGTAACTATGGATGGTATCGGAGGGACATGGACAGAGCTGCATGGGATAACTATGGATGGTATCGGGGATACATGGAGAGAGCTGCATGGGGTAACTATGGATGGTATCGGGGATACATGGAGAGAGCTGCATGGGGTAACTATGGATGGTATCGGAAGGACATGGACAGAGCTGCATGGAATAACTATGGATGGTATTGGGAAGACATGGTCATAGCTGTATAGAATAACTAAGAACATGAGATTTACCTTGAAGTGAGCTGCCTGAAGGCCTATACCCCAATTGGATGGGAAGGGCGCGTGGAACAAATACCGGAGTTACGGAGTTCATGCTTTGTGCGAGCTATTCGCGCTGTGGAAAGAGACTGAGCCTTATGGGATAAAATCCGGTGCAATGAAGTCAACCCTGCCGACTTTTAAGCGACTTTTAAACGTGGAACAAAGAGCGAAAGAAGAAGAACTGGCGCTGTCTACCCGTGGATGGACGTTCGGCCTCTTACAATCTTGCTAAGGCAACGGCCTTACACTCTGTGGTCTTCTAGTTACCATTTGATTTATGTTGATATTATTTCTTATAATAAAGAATTTTGTAATGACACGATGAAATTAGACGGAGTCATTTTTTTTTTTTTTTTTTTCGAGCACGTTATGTGAAGAAATAAACTAGAGAACTTGGTGACAACTGGCAAGATTGAAGGGCAACGAACAAAGGTAAGGCAGAAAAGTAAATATATGGATGGCTTGACCACGTAGCATGATCGGGATAAGAATACAGAGCTGATCCACGACTCTGATGATCGTGTAAGATAGCGAAACATGACCGCTCACGCTTACTGACATGGCACGTGATGATGATGAATGACACGATATTTTAAAATTTAACACCACTTAAACATGTTTAGAGAATCACCACATAGGAAATGCTTGTTTGAAATCTTTGCTCAATCTTGACTAAATTTGTCGGAGCGATTTGCAACTTGGTTTCATTCAGATTAATAGAATCATAAAGCCCCACAGATTGCGTACACGTACCAGTTGCAATTATGTCGTCAAGGGCGTGACGTCACAAGTAGGGGCCTATATGTCAAACCTTTATGGCGGGTAGCCAATTGTGCTGGCCGACAACTGTTATCAAGTGGTTTTCGTTTTTGCCTGGGGAAAACCATTGCGATCTTGATATGTAATAACATGCCTTAATAAATCTATAAGTATTGATTGGGACTCATAGTAGGAAGATGGCAGAGTGTATTGGTGAACTTCTTCTTCGTTCCTCTTCGAGGGGGGGGGGGGGGGGGGGGGGGGGGGGGGGGGTTGCTTCACTCATTGTTATGTTTCCTCGGAAGTGAATGTGTCCAATTATTGCATGTATTTGTGTCAGGTTTACTCCCTCCAAACAGATTCTATTCAAGGTGACGAGTTCTATCTACCCGTGGGGTTATTTTCTTTCCCCACAACTTTGCCAGGGCAGCTGCCTTACTGCCCACTCTTTGTGATTTCCCACTGCCGTAAGATCTCTAGCTTACACACGGAACCTCCAGTTGTTTACCCTTATCCGAGAAGATTAGGTGTCCGATCTCACTAATCAAGAAATCAGAGGGTCTTGTGATGTTATGATACCAATGGTTGTTGGAAATATCCCCAGCCCTATGCTGGGATCTCACGACCCAAGCCATCAGGGGAACGTGTAATGTCATAATATACCAATGGCTCTTGGAAATATCCGCAGCCCTATGCTGGGATCTCACGACCCAAGCCATCAGGAGGACGTGTAATGTCATGAAATACCACAGGCTCTTGGAAATATCCGCAGCCCTATGCTGGGATCTCACGACCCAGGCCATCAGGAGGACGTGTAATGTCATGATATACCACAGGCTCTTGGAAATATCCCCAGCCTTATGCTGGGATCTCACGACCCAAGCCATCAGGAGGACGTGTAATCTCATGATATACCAATGGTTCTTGGAAATATCCCCAGCCTTATGCTGGGATCTCACGACCCAAGCCATCAGGAGGACGTGTAATCTCATGATATACCAATGGTTCTTGGAAATATCCCCAGCCCTATGCTGGGATCTCACGACCCAAGACATCAGGGGGACGTGTAATGTCATGATATACCAATGGCTCTTGGAAACATCCCGTCTTATGCTGGCATCGTATGAGCCCGAGACCTCTCAGCCACGGATGTTTCGACTAATGTTCTATTAAAATGGCACAACGACAGAGTGCCATTAACATGTTTAGATGAACATATTAACTCTAACAAAAACATCAAGCATATATACTTGTATAAGACACATATTCACAAAGTAATTTGAATTGCACTGTCAGAATGGATGGATGGATGGATGGATGGATGGATGGATGGGTGGATGGGTGGGTGGGTGGATGGATGGATGGGTGGATGGATGGATGGATGGATGGATGGATGGATGGATGGATGGATGGATGGATAGATAGATTTGCAGACATTAGTTGCTGTAGTAGCCACAGTGGTAACTGTAGTAGTAGCAGTTGTAAAAATAAAAAGTGAAGTACCCTGCTTTTCCATTTCTGTAGGCACTAAGTATAATAGTATATGGTGAAAGAAAACGCCACATCTTGGTAAAACAATTGGCACTCAATGGGTGAAGTGGTCAGTAGCGCACACTTTGCCTTTTACTTTCCAGAACATGTCATGGTGCTTAGTTTCGGCTGAGTCAATCCGGGAGCAATAGTGGGGACTCAATTACATGATCTACGGGCTAACCATTCGCTATCTTTCGCGCTCTCGACGGCCTTGTGCACTTGGTAAGCGAAATTTAAGGGGAAACAATACCTCTTTTCCACTTGAACATAATATTTATTTTATTGTTTGCAAGGGACATAACTCGCCAACGTTGTTTTTTTTTTTTTTTCTCTAAAGAAGCAATTAGTTATATTATATTGTTAAATGTTTAATATAATGACAGCACCTATTCACAGTTAACAGAATAATTTGACATCCTAAAGTTTGAAATACTTTTACAGCTAAATGTGAATAAAATGTACTTGTGAATGCAATATATACAATATTTCAACACTGCAAGCTCCGTGCACGATGTTAATGACTATCGCCGAATTGGATGCTATGACATTTTATTCTGGTTTCTCTTCACAACGAATAAATCTTTCGCCTTTAAAGATATGATCAACTGCATCCGCCAAGTTGTGCGCCTGGTCTGGTCGGGGGCCGGGTGATCAAAAAAAAAAACACCTCACATAAGCATCACTTTAAATGTGGGCCCGGTGGACCACTGTGGGCAATAGCTCACAGTGGGACTAAGGGTCCACCCCAAAAACAGGGGAGGCGGGGAACCAGCTAGTCTGGGATGACCGCCAAACCCAAAAAAAAAAAAAAAAAAATTCAAGATGCGAAGTAACCTCTTAGTATGGTCATAAAACATTTTTTTACTGGCCTCCTAGGGCCAAACATTTAAAAAAAAAAAAAAAAAAATTCCTCTCTTGGACAGTACTATAGACAGTGGATAGAAATATTGTATAAAAATCCTGAAAGTAAGGTACTGGTGAATCATTCACTTACTGGCAGTTTCAGAATCAATAGATCTGTCAGACAAGGGTGTCCACTATCACCAGTCCTATATGTACTCACACTAGAACCACTCTTAGAAGCAATTAGACAGGACACTAACATTAAAGGTACATTTATACAAGGGTCTGGAGAGCGGAAATTAATTGCTTATGCAGATGACACCGCGTTCTTCCCTACAACCAACACTTCCATAACGAACATACTTCACACCTTCAGACAGTTTGGTGAAGGAAGTGGGGCCAAAATAAACATACAGAAGTCTAAAATAATGGGTCTGGGGAAGTGGAAGAATAAAGCAGATTTCCCCCCGGATCTAACAGTCACAGATAACATGAAGATTTATGGGATCACTTTTCCATCCAATCCCAGAAAAACACACACAGGAACATGGCAATCACTGACAAAACAAATTATAGACATACTAAATAGGTTCAAATACAAGACATCAACAATTTTTATACGAAGCACTATTGTAAACACCTTCATCTTTCCTAAAATACTATATTTAGCCACAGTGTTAGACCCACCAAAACAAACAATCACAGACATAAACAAACACATCAGAAAATTCATCTTTAAAAACACAATCCACAGTATAAAGCACAAGACTTTAATACAAGAGAACACTAGAGGGGGAAATTTCACTACAGGACCTTAACACAAAAATACAAGCATTAAGAATCAACCACATAGGACGCATCATCAATCATCCAGATCAACACTCGCTAGCATTATACTATATTGCAATTAGATTACACAGAATTAAGAAAAATAGACAAAACAACACCGCACTATTACGGCACACTACCGCACTTCTACAGAACATGTATGCAAGCAATTCAAGGTAATGAACACTTAATACAACAGACAACCAAGCAGATATACACATATTTAGTACAACAACAAGCCCCACCACTACACCTGAGAATCAAAAGAGGATACAAATATCACATGAAAGACTACAGTTGCACCTTCACTAACTTACACAACAAACATATCACATCAAAATCCAAAGAAATAACATACAGGCTAATCTATAATATGACCCCGACAACTGAGCGAGCTGCACAAACATCCAAGCAAATAGCCCCATGCATATTATGCAGACAAAATATTCAGGAAACAGAGGACCATCTCTTCTATGAATGCCCAACAATCACAGCCACTAAGACTGCACTGCAACAATTAATAGAAACACACACAAACAAGAAAACTGACGCTTATAAGGCCATTTTTTTTTAAATACAATACCCACAGCCACAAAATACAAACACACTAAACTTCTTGTTGCACTGGCGGAGTATAGAAACGTAATATGGTCGAGTAGAAACTCGGCCACACACAATCACCAAACAATACAACCACACACACTAGCAAAGATTTTTCAACAAAAAATCGCCCAGCTATTTGCAGATTAATAAACAAGAGCCAACCCCATCAAGTTTCACACTACATAACATACATGTTCAAACACACACTCTCACAGTATATTTCTATACTCCGCATGTGTACCACTAAGCCCAAGCATTGAGGAACAAAGCGCCAAATAACTGAATAAATGTCCTTTCTTTGTTACTGAGTCCTGGAGCCCAACCTAGACAGAACAATGGGACGGTGGCCTTTGTGAGTCAGTGGTCTTGTCGACCGAAGTTTGACCTCGGTCTGAACAGCTCTCTCTCTCTCTCTCTCTCTCTCTCTCTCTCTCTCTCTCTCTCTCTCTCTCTCTCATCTCTCTCTCTCTCTCTCTCTCTCTTTCTCCCCCCCCCCCCACCCCTAACATGAATGACTATACGCTGTATTCGCAATGTAAAAGCCTGTTTTTGTACATAATAAATGGGATATTTATGTATACGCTGAATTCGCAAATGGACAACTTAACAAAATTCCAATCTGTTTACGCGCGCTCTCTCTTTATCCCTCCCCCTCCTCTCCCCCTCCCCAGCTCCCTCTCTCTCCCTCCCTGCGTGTTGACCGCGTTCCTGGTCTCAACCCACCCCACCACAAGCAAATCCTGGGCACTCGCGATTAAGTCGAGGGCTGTCATTCAGCAATAATATTGAATCCACTTACAGGAAACTAAGCTTGCATGAGACTGCCTGCAGTGTAAAACGTGGGGCGGCTTTTGCCGTTTCAACCTTGACACCAACATTTCCCTTAATGTATATATTGTCGGTGTGGAAAAGAACGCGTGATGTGTGTTGAAGATTTATAAGCGTGTGAGAATGATGGGTTTAGAATGAACGAGGGGAAGGAACCACATCATAGTCGTTGTTGTCTCCGTCATTATCATCACCATTATCATCACCATTACCATCACCATTATCATCATCATTATCATCACCATTATCATCACTATTACCACCAATCACGTTAGAATGGGATGACTGAAAGCGTACGTCATTATCATAACTGTATATGTATGTTTTTGTTTCATTAACGCATATGACATAACACTAACAAACGGCAACGCTCTGTAATATACACAAACAAACAAACACGCATTGCACCTTGTAAATATACATTGCTTTGTATAAAATAAACGTATTACAAAAAAAAATAAAAATAAAAATTTCCTCTCTTGGGACGGAGGTTATTATTCTCCGGTGAATAATCGTGGGGTAACAACGTTTTAAAAAAAAAATAACCTCAAGAATTCACGTTTCCAGTGAGTGAGTTGTATTTCTTACTGATGCAATGTCAGTTCTGCAAGTTTCACTTTTTCTAAAGTAAATGTCATAAAAGGTTGGTAAATGCTGGCAAAGAGAAATATGTCCAAATCTCTAGAAAGTATTAGTCAAGCGGATATAATTATCGTCAGCTCAATAGCTACATGTTTTAAAACTATGAGGCTGACTTCGGAGACAGCACAGAAGACCACACATTGATAACTTCAGCAGGATCAGATATACTGAATAACAATAACAGCTTTGAATTGTCACAACAAATAAAATGTCAGTACTGCAAGCTCAAGAGTTACAAACTGCCAGAGCCTGGAAGTGATTTCGATAGTTTTTCACCACGTGTGGATTTGGATTTAATATTTTCTCTTTCACAGATTATTCAAACATATCAGTGATATTAATTTTGTGGAAGTGATTTCGAAAGATTTCACCACGTGTAGATCTGGATTAAAATCTCGCCTGTCACGGATTATTCAAACATATCAGTGATTTCAATTTTGTGGAAGTGTTTTCGATTGTTTTCACCACGTGTATCTGTATCTGTGCTTCCGTATTGAAGATTTCCTCTGTCACGGATTATCGAAGATGGAAAACCAAATTGTTAAACGTGTCAAAGTCAACACAAGTGAAGGTTTCGAGGGAGGAGCGTTCCATCAAGCAAACACACTTGTGTTTTCTATATCAGGACCTCGTGTATTCCGGTCCAACTTCTCGCTGATGGCGAGCGTCTTGAGGGGGCCTTGTGGGATCGGTAGGGAAGGGATAAAATCCATCTACCGTTTTGAAGACCGTAAAAGATGGTACGCTACGCTGACACCGGAAGAAAAGGCGGCTCATTATGAACGGCTTCACGGGACGAAGCATGAACTGCAGGATCCTAAAGTAACTATTGTAATTGAAAACATAGAGAAGGAAAAGACCAAGGCTGTGATTCACTGGATGCCTACAACCGCAAAGATTGAGACAGTGAAGCAAATAGCCGCGGATATTTCGGGAGATATAAATGCGGAAGTGCATAAACTGAAAAACAGCACGGACAAGTGGTTACTTCTGTGCAACCCGAAAGAACCTCTGCCACATTACGTGGACATGGAGTTGGACGGGGTAGAAGACAAGCTACACCGTCTCTTCATCTCAGTTCCGGGGCGCCGTACGGTGTGTACAGTCTGTGGGGAGGACCCCCACTGGAGTAATAAATGTCCGGCCAAAGTACAAATCAAGAAGGGACCTAGACTGACACAAAAAGTCACTTCGAACTCCCAAACAGATCAACATAGTAAGGAGGATGAAGACGGTTTCCAGCTGGTCAGTCGGAAAAGGAGACGCTCAAACAAGAGCCTGTCTGACGGTGAGAGCTCGACACCTCCAGCCTGCCAAACGCCTGTTACCACGCTGCCGCCCCTCAACAACCACGACCACCCTACACCGCCTGAAGAATCCTAGAAAGAGCATCCATGCCCAGTATCCATACTCTACTGATGAAGAATCAGATTCGCTGGGCTGGTCACTTGACTCGCATGCCAGATCACAGGCTCCCTAAACGAATTTTTTACAGCGAATTGCGTTGTGGTAAACGCTCCCAAGGTGGCCAGAGGAAATGCTTTAAAGACACTCTGAAAATTTCACTGAAGGCTTTTGGAATTAATCATGACACCTGGGAGGCTGTTATATGCGTCCTCTAAGTCTATGGCGGCCGCACATGTCTCTTCTCTGACCTGAAATCCTTCGTAAACATCTTGAGCAAAGACCGCCGCATTCAGCCATGACGCATATAACAGAGTATCTTTCGAGCACTTGATGCAAACCCTCCTCAGACTGAAAGTGCACCCTCACCTTGTACGACGGATAGCTGCAGTTCTACTCCAAAGGAAGGTGGTGCTAAGATGCGGGAGTTGGTCTTCTGAGCCGATAACGATATGTCCAGGATTGCCGCAGGGTTCACCACTGTCACCAGTACTATTCAACGTGTATACGGTGCCGATCACTGAACAACAGTTGGATGGGAGGGGTAGGACTCTATCATTCGTTGACGACATCCTCGTGTATCGACAGGGTCGAGATAGATAGGCGGTTGCCAACTATATGCAGGGCGAACTAGATCGAATTTCCTCATGGTGTGCTGATGCCGATGCCCTTGTCAACCCTGCTAAGGCAACGGTTACATGGTTCTCACTAAACAACCATATTGTGAAAACAGACCTGCCGGCAGTAAGAATGGATGGGAGCATTCTGAGTAGAACCCAGTCAATGACATATCTTGGCGTGAGGCTTGATCGTAGCCTGTCCTTCAGAGATCATGTCGATTATGTCATAACGAAGGCTCGAAAAGGTTTGGCAGCAATGAGAGTCATGGCGACTGCCAATATCGAGCAAAGACTGCTATTACTTCTGTTCCAAGTACTTGTGCTTTCACGCATCGAGTATGCCCTGGCCATCCTCACTGTCAGCCCTACACAGATTGGAAGACTTGAAAAGGTACAAAACGAAGCCATGCGCATCATTTTGGGCTGCACGAGAGACACCAGCTGTGTAGCAATGAGATACCTCCTAGACTTCCCGACAATGGAACACAGGATCAAGATCTGGAGAGCTCGTGCATACTTAAAAATAAGTGCAGATGAGCAGCACCCTCTGCATGACGCTGTATTCAGAGAAAAGGGTGACAGGCTAAAGAGGGGCAAATCATGGATGGGTCGGGCGGAAGATGTCGTCGGACAGGTCTGCAGTCTTACCAGTATCAACCCCGGCAAGGAATGGGTGCCGGTGCCTCCAGCTTTTAAGTGTACCTTCTCCTGCATTATCACACTCGACAGACGGTGCAGAGAGCAGAACCCTGCCGCTGTCAATGCAGAGGTTAACGCGCTCATCTATGATCACTTAGATAGCCCCGAAGTGCTCATCTATACAGATGGATCTGTTGTAAAGCAGCAGAGAAGTGCGTGGGCATTTACAGCCCGTGCAGCGGGCCGAACAGTTCAAGAATCCAGTGGTGCCAACTCTATGACCACGAGCAGCATGACGATGCAGGTGATGGCAGTTACACAGGCTTTCATATGGCTGGAATCACAGCATTATACCAACGTGTGTGTACTAAGTGATTCAATGAGCATGATTCAGAAGGTCGAAGCTGGATCTGTACGTAGACAGTGGACTGAGTCGCTGCGGAAGTCTGTTGTCCGCAAAGTCACCTTCATCTTCGTCCCGGGACATGCGGGAGTCGAGGGAAATGAACGAGCTGATAAATTGGCTTGCTCTGCACCCCCTGTAGATGGCCAGCCCATGGATCGTGCCGATGTTATTAACGCTCTTAAAGATATGGCGAGAACAGAGGATTTTGATGTCAGTGATTCCACATCACTTTCCAGGATGAAAGACCTGGGAGTAAGAATCGGCACAGCCAGACGCGAGAGGTACATCGGGAAAACAAAGCGCCTCGTCAACCAACACAGAACTGGCACTATTAGCCACCGGACGCTGATGCATATGCTGGGGGGAGGATCTGAGCACCTATGGACATGTCCGGAGTGCAACGAAGATACCCCAACTGATAACTAACTGATAACTAACCTGGGAGGCTGCAGCCAGAGACCGAAATTCGTGGCGTGCATCATTACGCAAGGGTGCAGTCATATGTGAGGCAACCAGGACTGTCAACATACACGCACCGCCTGACTACAGAAATCAGCCGCTCTTCTACCTAACACTGGAAAATTTAGTATCACGCTCATATCGGGGCCACAACATCATTTTAGGGGGTGATTTTAATTGCGTACTTTATGCGCACGACCTTATAAATGGAGATGTAAGAATGCAAATTAGAAACACAACGGGGGAGGAGGAACATCAATTAGACACATTGCAAACAATTTTAGATATCCATGGGCTAACAGACGCATACAGGCAGATGCATCCCCATGGAATAGGTACAACACACACAAACAATGCGCATAATAGAGCAGCGCGATTAGATAGAATTTGGTTCCAAATGTTGCTGTATGTAGCCGGGGCGCAGTGTTGGGGTGAGCGCCCAACATTGCTTAAATACCCCAATGTCTCGTGAATACATAACCTATGCAGCAAAAGTCCAACTCCTGGCCTTCACGTGGCGGAACTGTTTCTACTAACAGGAGAAGGGGCGACGGCGAGTATCTGGCGCCGGAAAATAACCAGTGTGCTCTAGATGTGTATACACATACATGCATGTGCAGACACGTGTGTGCGTGTGTACACATCTAAACTCGAGTGAGACCACAGTCTGCTCTAGCAAAGGAAAGGTGCTGAAGACGGAGGCAACCAGCCAGGAGGCGCACCACAAAAATCAGGATGCCACGCAATTACGCAAAATGGAATATGTCGACTGCTGCTAAAAGTTATGGTGCTTGTCCTGCTTTGGACCCCCAGGCAGGTGCAGTGCCGGGCCCTATGTCTCGAAAGGGTCCAACCCCAACTACTGGAGGTCCTTCTCAGATGTCCTGTGGAGACAGGGGACATGAGAATAGAACGGCTGGCCATACTAAACAAAGACTTAAAATAATGCACTGGAATGAGGAGGGAGTCAGCAAAAAAAAAAAAAAAAAAATTAGAAAACATCCTGGACCAAGAAAAAGTAAGCATATGTTGCTTGCAAGAAACTCACCTCAACGAAAATATAGCCTTCAAAATCAGAGACTACCAGTGTTACCGATCTGACCGAAAGGACAGGCGAAAAGGTGGGATACTTACCCTTGTAAAAAAAATAACACCACTGCTTCCCAAATCGAAGTCTATATGGAAGGGGCTGAGTATCAGACACTTAAACTTAAAACAGGCTATACAGACCTACATCTGATCAATTACTACTGTCCAAGTGACCGCCCAAAAGCACTGGACACACTACCATTAACAGAAAAATGATTGTGTGTGGCGATTTCAACAGCCACTCGCAGAGTTGGGGTTATGATCACATGGACCAGAGAGGAGAGAGACTGGAAGACTGGCATGATGAGAATAGATTCATCTTGGTTAACAAGCCGTCCGACCCACATACTTTCTACTCGAGATCATGGCACTACACCTGACCTGGCTTTTAATTCACCAGATCTGGAGTGGACATTACACGAATTGTTGGGAAACAACTTGGTGGCAGAGACCATCGGCCAGTCTTTCTAACTGTAGAAAATGAGTTTGTAAGTGAAAGCAGCACCCTCTCGAGGTGGAACTACAAGAAAGCAGACTGGGCAATGTACAAGAATCGCACCAGCATACTGGTTAGAAACCTGAACACTGAGAAAGACATAAATAAAGTAGTTGAAGAGTTTGGGAAATGCATACTACAGGCAGAGCGAGAAACAGTACCAAGAGGAGCCCGTAAACAATATAAACCCTACTGGAGTAGTGAACTGGAACATTTGCATAATGATGTGGAAGTATGTAGAAAGCAAGCAGAGGCCACACCCAGCCAAGAGCAACACAATAAATTCCAGCACGCAAAAGCCAAATTTCAAAGGGCCAAGCTGCAGGCTAGACGGAAAAGCTGGCAGGAAAAAACAGAGTCTCTGAACTTTGAAAGAGACACAAGGAAATTGTGGAAGCTAATAAAACAACTTAACGATGAGGGCACAGGGAGAAACTCAAAAATTGCACTACATAAAGATGGAAACATCTTAACAAGAAAGCAAGCAGCTGACCATTTTGCGGACTCATTCGCACAAGATAACAATATCAAAATTAGTCCAGAGAAACAACAAGAGATTCGAGAGAAACGGCAACATACAGGACAGAAGGAAATAGTACATGAGGTTCTGGAGGCACCCATCACAATCAGCGAACTGGAGCTAGCCATATCAAAACTGAAAATGAGAAAGTCACCAGGAGCTGATGGTATCTCCAATGAAATTATCAGGAACCTAGGAACAGAGGCCAAAGCAAAGCTGCTGCAGATCTTCAATAATAGTTGGACCTTAGGCAGTGTTCCACAAGCCTGGAGAGAAGCAATCATGATACCCCTCCTAAAATCAGGGAAAGATAGTTCCATTGCCTCTAGCTACAGACCAATTAGCCTCACGAGCTGCCTCTGCAAAACACTGGAGCGCATCATCAATCACAGACTGCAGTGGTACATTGAAAGTAAAAACATCCTTGTGCCACAGCAGGCTGGCTTTAGGCAGTGCTACTCTACGGAAGATCAGACAACCTACCTCTCTCAAGAAATTGAGGATGCATTCCAAGAGAAGAAGCTGGTGCTTGCGGCATGGATAGATTTGAAGAAAGCCTTTGACAAAGTCTGGAAAGAAGGTCTGATGAATAAACTGAGAAACTGCAAAGTCAATGGAAGAATGTACAAATGGGTGAAAGCATACTTGCACAACAGAAGAGCCCGAGTACAGATAGACGGACTCAAGAGCAAGAAAGTACTACTGCGTCACGGTGTTCCCCAGGGCTGAGTCTTGTCCCCCACACTTTTTCTAATCTTCATCAATGATCTCGTTGCTAATCTACCGCATGGAATTAAAGCGGCAATGTACGCCGATGACCTGGTTCTATGGAGCACAAATGAACATGCATCAGTGGCCACCAGATTACCACAAAGAGCTGTAGACACATTTGTTGCATGGGCAAATAGATGGTGTGTCAGCATAAACACTGACAAGTGCAGCACCACCCTATTTACCCTCTCTCCAAAACAAAAGGCAGGGACCATCCAGATAAATGGAACACCCCTAAGAGAAGATAAAGAACCAACATACCTTGGAGTAACATTTGATGGCAGGCTGACATGGAGAAAGCACATCAACAAAGCAGTAGCAAAAGCCAGAAGGAAAATAGCCATCCTGAGAAAGCTAAATGGAACCACATGGGGAGCCAGTGGGAAAATACTTAGCAAAGTTTATCAACAGAGCATACGACCACACCTGGAATACGGGTCAACTGCGTGGTGTTCGGCATCAAAAACCACACTACAAGAGCTGGACAAAGTGCAAAATCAAGCACTTAGAGTCACCACAGGAGGGATGAGATCAACCCCTATAGTGGTAAATGGAGAAGATGGGGAGGACACAAGCACTGAGTGAGCGCAGAGATACGAAAACGCTAATACAAGCAGAAAAGTTCCTCAGCTTGCCAGGCCACCGTATGAAGAGATTTGAAAACCTAGCTATGGGGCGGTTGAAAAGAAGTAGTTTTATCCACCAGGCCAAACGACTCTGCAGAGAAACCACCGATCTGCCCACAGTTGGTATCCCCCTAACAACTATTCCAGAGCGAAACTCCATGGAAAGATGAGCATAGACTATCATTACAAATCCAGACAAAAGTGAGAGGAATATTTGACAAGGAAGAACAGAACAGCGTGCAGCGCAGAACAGCCACTCTCAGCTTCCTTGATGAAGAATACCCACAGGACCTCTGGATCCGAGTCTACACAGATGGGTCAGCACAAAATGCTGTTCGAAATGGAGGAGCGGGAGTGTACATAGAATACCCAAATAGTACTAGGGACACAGCTAGTGTACCGACAGGAAAGTACTGCCATAACTACGATGCTGAAATTGAGGCAATCAAGATAGCAACAGAGAAATTACTAAATACCAGCAATGGTACACAACCTGTGGTGCTATTGACAGATGCAAAATCAGTACTCGAGGCGCTCCTGTCTGGGAAATTGCCAGTACTAAGGACACTACTTTCTGAACTTAGCAGTCAGCATAAGGTCACCATACAGTGGATACCATCCCACTGTGGAGTACCCGGAAACGACAGAGCTGATCAATTGGCTAAGGAAGGAGCCAAAGAAGAACAGCCAGATGTGCCCGTTACATACCACCAAAAGAAACTATTGATCAAATCAGTCAGAAAGCCACCAAACCCTGCTCAAGATGACTACCAAGTTACGGATAGACCAGAACAAGTCCTTATTCTCCGCCTCAGAACAGGGCACAAAAGATTACGCAACCACATGTATACAAAATTCAAGATTGGTGAAACAGCCATGTGCACATGTGGATTGGCGTCGCAGACAGCAGAGCACATACTCCAAGACTGCCCAAAATATAACATATCTAGGCAAACTTTCTGGCCTAGAGAGACGACAGTGGAAGATAAACTTTATGGACCGCTGTGTGAACTGAAAAAGACAGTTCAATTCATACAAGAGACAGCATTGCAGTTATAGACATATTTCAAGCGAATGAAAGAAGAAGAAGAAGAAGAAGAAGAAGAAGAAGAAGAAGAAGAAGAAGAAGAAGAAGAAGAAGAAGAAGAAGAAGAAGAAGAAGAAGAAGAAGAAGAAGAAGAAGAAGAAGAAGAAGAAGAAGAAGAAGAAGAAGAAGAAGAAGAAGAAGAAGAAGAAGAAGAAGAAGAAGAAGAAGAAGAAGAAGAAGAAGAAGAAGAAGAAGAAGAAGAAGAAGAAGAAGAAGAAGAAGAAGAAGAAGAAGAAGAAGAAGAAGAAGAAGAAGAAGAAGAAGAAGAAGAAGAAGAAGAAGAAGAAGAAGAAGAAGAAGAAGAAGAAGAAGAAGAAGAAGAAGAAGAAGAAGAAGAAGAAGAAGAAGAAGAAGAAGAAGAAGAAGAAGAAGAAGAAGGAGAAGAAGAAGAAGAAGAAGAAGAAGAAGAAGAAGAAGAAGAAGAAGAAGAAGAAGAAGAAGAAGAAGAAGAAGAAGAAGAAGAAGAAGAAGAAGAAGAAGAAGAAGAAGAAGAAGAAGAAGAAGAAGAAGAAGAAGAAGAAGACGATAGAATTTATGCGCCCATAACACATCATATAACAGAAGTCAAGCATTTACATGAGACACTGAACTCCACAGACCATAAGGCTGTAGTTGCAACAATAACCACAGTACAAGCAACACCACATCTTAGAAGATCTCCCCATTGGAAACTTAACAGCACACTTTTACAAAATAAGGACTATGTAGATTGCATAACAAAACTGATCCTCACATACACAAGCGATATACCAGAGGGTAAAGCGCGAGAACTCTGGGAAATACTTAAACAAACTATACGAGAGAGAACACAAACACTAGCAGCAGTAATACACAAGCAAAAACTACAACAAGAAAAAGTATTGGAAAATGCAATTAAGCTCTTACTACAGACAGACAAAAATTCACCACACATCATAGCATTACAGTAAGAATTAGATATCCACAGACATCATCGATTTCATGGGGCTTTACTGCGAACAAAGTTACAAACTATAACACAAGAGATACCGAGTAAACAAAACCTAGCTTTAGAACAAAACATACAGCGCAGCAGACAGATAGGCCAGATAATTGACAGGGAAGGAAATATACAAGTCGAGCCACAACCAATAGCCTTAGCCTTTGAAGATTACTACAAGAACCTTTATACAGAGGAAAACACACAGGCGCACGTGCAAGAACACTTTATGAAATTCACAAAAGAACTCACAGAGGAACAGAAACTAACACTAGATCCTGAATTAACACTAACAGATATAACACAAGCGGTTCACTGAATGCAGAAGGGCAAAGCACCTGGCCCTGACGGTATTACCGCTGAATTATATCAGTTTTTCTTTTCTCTTCTATGTCCCCTTTTATTAGCAGTATTCTCTGAATCTTTCCACAAACATGAACCCCATCCAGTTTCAACACGTCTTACATCACTCTTATTCCGAAGGAGAACACCGACAAGACACTTTTAAAGAGTTACAGGCCGATCTTGCTTTTAAATGTAGACTACAAGATTTTAACAAAGACTTTGACGAATAAATTAAAACCAGTAATGGCATCTCTCATTCATGAAGACCAGCAATGTAGTGTACAGCACTGTAATATCTAGCAACACACTAACTTCATAAGGGACATCATCAAATACTCACATCTGAAAAACTCTCAATCCTCAATTCTCTCTTTAGATCAAGAAAAGGCATTCGACAGAATATCTCACTCATACCTCTACAAAACTCTCTCACACTGCAACGTGGGAAATTATTTTCGGACATGGGTCAAAATTTTATATTTGAAACCGGAAAGTCGGATTTTATTAAACCATACCCTAACCAATTCTTTCAGGTTGACTAGGTCAGTGAGACAAGGATGTTCGTTGTCCCCATTACTGTACGTTGTCGCTCTAGGGCCACTTCTAGAAAAGATACGACAGAACGACAATGTCAGGGGTACGTTCATACCAGGGAAGGGTGAACAAAAGCTGCGTGCTTAGGCCGACGATACCATTTTCTTTCCGACAACTGAAAAATCTGTACGGATCATTTTGGAGACGTTCTCGGATTTTCCATTTGACTTAACATCAAACAATCTTATAAAATTGTACGGAATAGTCTTCCCATGTCAACCAAATCAGACACACAGAGACACTTGGCAAAATCTAGAGAAGAAAATAACAGATATGTTACAGAGGTACAAATACAAAACAACTACCATATTTGGTAGAAGTACCATTGTTAATACATATATAATTCCAAAAATACTATATATGTGCACAGTCCTAGATCCTCCACGTCAGACTGTCACAAGCATAAACAAAGAGATTAGACGCTTTGTGTTTGGCAGCAGCATCTACAGTATCAAACATACTACACTCATGCAAGACAAAAAAGATGGAGGTGTCGCCCTCCAAGACATAACAACAAAAATACAAGCACTTAGGATCAAACAAGTAGGTGCAATCCTACAACACCCAGAAAAACACCCTTTAGCACACTATTACATTGGAATTAGGCTATCTTATTTAAAAACTATTAGGAATACATCCTCACATTACTTTGGCACTCTCCCAACGTTCTACAAAACATGTATTTCGGCCATTAAAGGGCACGAAAAATTACTAAACAAGAAAACACATACAATCTACAGGCATTTAGTTAAATTACAAGCAACTCCGGTACATCTCAGAATTAAAAGAGGACATAGATATTTCATAAAGATTATACCGAAATTTTCTCTAATATTCACAACAAGCAGATTACTCCAAAAGCAAAGGAAATTACATATAGGCTTGTTTACAGCATGATCCCAACAACAAAGAGAACAGCAAAAATAACTAAACAAATACTACAGTGTCAGCTTTGTAGACGGAACGTCCAAGAATGTGAAGAGCACATCTATTACGAATGCACCACAATCATGCCAACAAGAAATCTCCTACAAAACATCCTAAACACTCATACGAAACAAAGAACAGATGTTTACAAAGCAATCATGATACATTCCATTCCTTACTCCACACAAGACATCCACACAAAGCTACTGGCTCTATTGGCAGAGCACAGAAATCTTATACGGACATTAAGAAACAAAGCACTATACAATTACAGAACAATCAACAAAGAAATTGTCCAACAACTTTATCAACAAACAGTCGCAAAAATTCTAATCTTAGCCCCCACAAGCGCAAATCTCATAAAAGATTTGGCTGACGACAGCACATATTACAGAAGAAGCAAATAACTTGTTTTAAACAAAGGATACTACAACTGTAAATGTGTTTATTGATGGTATTAATAATCTTACAATTATATTATTATTATTAATAATACTATTATTATTATTGCTACTATTATTATTAATTTTCCCATTATTATATTTGAATGTACGCTTCCATCCTGTTTCAGAATATTGCGGTCAACACCAGCATCTTTCAGCTGTACGTTGATTCCTAGGCTAGATTACGCTCATCAGCACGCCACGACTTTCTGATCGACCGGCTGCATACTCTCATAAGTCACTAGCGTGACTCGAACCACTTCTAATTCTCGTCCGCTCACGTTGACTATGAGACTATTCGGGATTAACGGAGAAAGCTGCTAACCCCTCGGCCAGGCAGCCGGCATATATATATATATATATATATATATATATATATATATATATATATATATATATATATATATATATATATATATATATATATATATAATGTGCCATGCCAGAAAGCGTGGGCGTACTCGCCATTTCACTCGATCACCAGAGTCGTGGATCAGCTCAGTGTTCCTGTCTCGTCCATGCCATGTGGCCAAGTCATCCAGGTATTTTCCTCTCGGTCTTCCTCTTGGTCTGTTCCCTTCGATCTTGCCAGTTATCACTAAGTTCTCCAATCCATTTCTTCTCATAACAAGTCCAAAAACTTTTGACTGTCTACGTCTAATTTCTCTAATCAATTTACGATTGTCATTTGTCTCCTGTAGTACTTGGTCATTAGTTTTTCTGTCTGCCCATGGTATTCTTTGCATTTTCCTCAGAAACCACATTTATACAGCCATCATATGTTTTTCAGCTTGACTGCTTATTGTCCAAGTTTCACATCCATACAAAAGGACAGGCTCTATGTATTCCCTCAACACTCTTTTTCTCGTTTCAATTGACATCTTTTTATTGGCTTTCTCTTTTATTGGTCAGAATGTTTTTCATCTTGCTAAAGGCTACTTTAGCCATGTCGATTCTTGTTCTAATCTCTTCAATCTCCCATCAGATGTTATGACTGTTCCGAGATAATTGTACCGATTCACTTGTTGAAGAATAGTCCCATTTACTTGTATATTACATTGTGGTGTTTCGTTCTTCCTAGTGGCTACCATAACCTGTGTCTTTTTACAATATATATAATTATATTGACTAGCTTGGGTCCTTAATTACCAACAATGGTGACACATTGAAACAGCTATTGCTATTCAAAAACTAAAACAAATTAATAAATTTTTCCTTGGGACAGACAGAACTACACAAATTATATTTTTAAGAGCATACTACTTTCCCCTTGCAACATACGCCTGTGAGACATGGACACTTACTAAGCAAGCTGGACAGCGCATAAATGCCTTTGAATATAAATGTTATAGACGAGTTCTAAGAATATCTCGGATACAGAAAAGAACAAATGCATCCATACTTCAAGGGCTGAATATTGAAGAAGGCTGGCTACTAAAGACGATAAAATAAAGAAAATTGATACATTTTGGTCACTTGAAACGTCATGAAAGTTTGGAGAGAACAATAATGGAGGGGTATATGCCTGAGAAGAGAAGTAGAGGACGGCCAAAGAGAAGATTGGTGCAGGATGTGGCGGATGATCTCCAGATGGGTGTATCGGACGCAGGACATCTTGCTTAGGACCGAGAAGTTTTCTGAAAGTTTCTTATGGGATCGACGTTCTGCGAACGACATGCTTCTGAATGAAGTAATTAATTTGAATTGTTTGCCACGGTAATTTTAAACTACTATCGTGTCTTTTTGTTTGCATGAAGTTGGTTTTTGTAAATGATTGACAATAAATGATTGACAATTGTTCAGAAAAATTCGAAAGAGAAGGCAGTAGTTAGATTGTAACTTGCAGCATGAAAGCTCTCTAAAGAAGTCCTGAGAAGCACAATCAGCGACAAAGCGAGAAAGAGATTGAAAACAATGTTTTCCTTTAATTAATTTAAACAAAGAAGTCAAAAACTATATATTGCTGGATTTCTTGCCTGGTATATTTCTCTGGTGCATACTGCAGAGTTATATATCGTATGAAGTGAATAAACGAATAATACTTTGGCTGAAATACTAATTGCATAATGACTAAGGAAGAGGTCTGCTTTAAAACAAACAAACAAAACATTCCTATTGCCCAAATAAGTGTAGACTCTTCGGTGCAAACATGCAGCATTGATTGGAGCACCAAAACACAGACACCATCGATGAAACATGATTCGTGACAAAGGCTGCTCCCTAGCAGATTCCTTCGTGTTAAACTTTTACATATTCTAGACTGCGACATATGAGATGAGGTCGGCAATACTCCAATTCGTCGCGTTTCCTTCCCAGGGAATTCCCAGACAACTGTGAAAATTGGAACCCATATTTATAAGGCTGGTTCAATCCCAGAGCGTAATGATTCGAATTAGGTAATCCGGCTTTGTCGAGGACTGAACCTGGGCGGTTGGAAACACGACTGGGAGGGCAGCTTCAACACCAAGAGATGGTCGATTTAATAATGGTGATGACCGCCCACGCTTTCCGGCATGGCACATGATTGATTGATTGATTGATTGATGACAGGATGGTGAGAGGGGTTTGCCACATAACTAGGCTACCAATTGACAGCATAGCACAATAAGAACTAAGGGAACCAGAAGAAGAGGCCGAACATATAAACTATGGACACAGGGAATAACAGAGTCCAAGGGAATCTCGATATACGAAGCCCATAAACGTGCACTTTCCCGCTGTTTATGGCTATGCTTCACCTCAAAACAGCAAGGTACTAGAGGAACAAGATGGGATGATGATGATGATGATGAATGCTATTATCTTACCTCATCTGAAGATAACAAAAGGATTACAACTTTATCAAAATTCAAAAACACAGCAGAAGATGAGAATGTGCACTGTCATAACTCCCTGCCACGGAAACCGAAGAGAGCACATTGGTCAACATGCATAGTGAATCACATAAAATAGCACCGCTGAGCGACTCCAGAATACGGCCAAAGTATTTCTTTTCTTCATGTAATATAAAGGTTTGCAAATGGTGCTATCCGACACGCGCGCACAAACGCATCCATACACACACTCACATGCGCGCACACACACACACACACACACACACACACACACAAGTTCTGCACGAAAGGCTCCCTGCTCGGGCTGGAAATGTCACAAATAATCAAGACTGTAGAGACATGTTTCAAAGAGGCATATGTGATTGTGTGTATGTACTCGTATTTGTGAATTGCATTGCACTGTTGTGCCAAGTCTGTTGTTCAGTGCATCCTACTTCGACAAGCATTTTTCTCCAGGATTTTCTTTCCCTAGCCTTTGATTGTCCTCATGCTACCTACAAGGCAGCAGATTTGTGTCTTTTCGTCTGGTTTCTACCCTTTGACCTGTCCAACGTGGCAGGCTCTCCCAGTAGTCACTCTACCGTCGGCATAGTTTATGGGGTCACTGGACCACGCTAGCCCTGATACCTCTACAAGGTGGAGACTGTCAAACTGTCATTTACTGCCAACATAGTACCTTGCTTTGTATGGCAGAGGGGGTCTTTGAGCCTGGGGAATTAAGGCCGCCTGGCTAGTGCAGTCGCCGCGAACTGTGCAGGTTAGAATTTTCTTTTTGCCCCTGACAGAAAAAAATCCCACACCTTACCGAGGGATCGAACCCGGATCGACCGAATGGGAGTCCGGCGTTCTATCCACTCGGCCAACCGCTCCTCACAGGTGGATACACATCGGATATATATATATATATATATATATATATATATATATATATATATATATATATATATATATATATATATATATATATATATCATCATCATCAAGTGCCATGCCGGCTGGTGTAGGCGTTCATGACTTTCCACAGATCTTGGTCTTTGGTTTTCTGGATCAACTCTGCTGATGATATTCCTCCATGCCACAGTCTCAATCCATCCAGCATCATTTCTCTTGGTCTGCCTCTGCCTCTCTTCCCTCAATCTTTCCAGTTGTCACGATGTTCTCCAATGACTCTCTTCTCATCACATGACCAAAGAAAGCTGTTTGTCTCTTTCTTATTGTTGTATAATGTTCTAGTTTCATTAGCCTCTTTCAGGCAGTCGTTGTTAGTTACTTTGGCAGTCCAAGGAATTCGCAACATTCGTCTCAGGAACCACATCTCTGTTGCTTCCAAGCTCTTCCTAATTTGTTCATTTACATTCCAAGATTCACAGCCATACAGCAAAACAGGTTCTATATAGCACTTCAGCACTCTCTTTCTTACATTCAATGATAGTGACTTATTGCATAAGATATTCTTCATTTTCTGAAATGCAGCTTTTTCTTGCCCTATTCTGCTCTTAACCTCTGTTGTGCATCTTCCATCTGATGTTATAAATGCCCTAGGTATTATAAATCTATCCACTTGGTTAAGAATTGTTCCTTCTATTTCTATTTCACATTTGGTGTCACCTTTTTCTTTGATATCACCATTGTTACTGTTTTCTTGATATTCAAGGAGAGTCCTTTCTTTGCACTCTCTGTTACTACAATGTCCAACAATTGTTGTAGATCTTTTGCATTATCCGCCACCAATACTGTGTCATCTGCATAGCGTATATTGTTTATATTATAACCTCCGAATAGTATTCCTGGCTTCTCTTTGATCTCTCTCATTATTACTTCGCTATAGAGGGAGAAGAGATCCAATGACAAAACACAGCCCTGTCGTACTCCCAGCCTTATTTGTTCATAATTGCCCTCTTTATTTCTCATTTTAATTGCTGCTACTTATATATATAGTTAGTTAGTCTTTCCTCTTGAGCCTAAGGCGGCGCATTGGACAGAAGTTATGGCTCTCCATGTCCGGCGGTTCGCTGCCACCTGTTGTAGATCTTGGATGTTTGTTTGGCCGTTGAATGAGCCCTCTCTGATGATGGTTCTACGCAGGGTCTCTCTTGGTCTTCCCCGTTTTCTTTTCCCTAACGGTGTCCATATGAGGGCTTGGTAGGGGAGTCTTGTAGTGCATACCGCTTAAGGCGATCTCGGAATTTTTTGTTGTGAAGAACAATATTATATTGTACAATGTAAATGCATTACTATATGCTTGAACTCTTATAAGGGGAATTTCTGATAAGAAGAACTATTTATTGGGTCCCAGTTGAGTTTGCCTTATCATGTCTGCATATTTATATACATTTATAAGTAATTGGTTCGCCCCCTACACCGCCATTAAGTT
The DNA here is from genome assembly GCA_014155875.1 of Cepaea nemoralis. Taxonomy (NCBI): domain Eukaryota; kingdom Metazoa; phylum Mollusca; class Gastropoda; order Stylommatophora; family Helicidae; genus Cepaea; species Cepaea nemoralis. Next base: position 42,983 of record JACEFZ010001782.1, read on the forward strand.
GGACTTAAACGTTAGCTTCTCGTTCAGAAAGCAATGGCAAACTACAGAACATTCAATTACCTAGGCACTGATCGCAAGATCACACAAAGGACATGCCACATTTTTAACAATATACGGGTTCAACCTCTATACAGGTCAGTTGGGCTAAAATATTGACTTCTCGTCCTTGACTAGGGGAGGTAAATTACAAGTACCTCTGAAGTCGGAGTGGATTCGCCTGATGGCGAGGGACACTGGTAATAGGGAAAGCTAATCCACACACAAACATCAGTCCAGTACGCTAGAATCAATAGAAGCAGCGTTCATTAACCCCAAATCCACGAAGCGGGCTAAATATTTGGTAGACAAGTATATTAACTTTGGAGTATCCAATAAACGGATTGTAGTTCATAGCGATTAAAATTGGTTTGAAAGGCACGTGGATCGTATTCATTGCACCGGGTTTTATCCGCGGGGAGGACTCTCAAATGCGTCGCATAAAGCACGAACTCCGGTAGTTCCAGCGATGACCCCTAGGAGTCTCCGAGAAATTAGCATTCGTGAACTGAACGGCTTAGGCTAGAATCGAGCCCACAACCTTGAGACCGCGATTTGGGTGGCGAGACTACTACGCCACGGAGACTCTCAGTTCAGAGAGAAAGAAAAGCTACTTCAGTTAGTAAAGACGTGTGTGGTACCCGCAAACTTTGACCCCGAAAGCCCGGTAGAGAGAACACAGTTTGAGAAGCACTGTTCTATTGAAATGGTTTAATTTGATAATTACACACAAAAACGTTCCACGGAGAGCATTCAACACAGCTCATTCATCACGTATAGAATGGAAGAACATTCCACACTGATTCAGCAAATGCTTTTATTAGCAGTAACCAAGCAACGCGTGAAAGGCTCAATGGGACTTTGTGGCTTCTGCGAGATCCATGTTGACGGGCGTTGGCGATCATGAAATACACAGTTGTTTGAACTGGGGGAAAGACAACACCCTGCACGCAATACGTACAGTTAAAACAAAATTAAACCAATATATGCAAAATAGGTTACAGTGCCACGTAATGTGATTTTATATTCTTTTTGTCTTCTTTAACTTTTTCTAGTGGAGTGTATCAAATATATTTTTTGTCTTTCTTCGACTTTCAAGTGGAGTGTGTCATATGTATATTTTGTCTTCCTTAGTCTTTCTAGTGCAGTGTGTCACATATCTTTTCTTTTCCTCCAGGGTCTTCCTTCGTCTTTCTGATGGAAAGTGTCATATACCTTTCTTGTCTTCCTTCGTCTTTCTAGTGAGGTGTGACATATCTATTATTATTTTTTTCTTCCTTCACCTTTCTGGTGGAGTGTGGCATATATCTTATATGTCTTCCTTCGTCTTTTTAGTGGAGTGTCCCATATATATTTCGTGTCTTCCTTCGTCTTTCTAGTGGAGTGTGTCATATCTATTTTTGTTTCTTCCTTCACCTTTCTGGTGGAGTGTGGCATATATCTTATTTGTCTTCCTTCGTTTTTCTAGTGGAGTGTGTCATATATCTTTCTTGTCCTCCTTCGTCTTTCTGGTGGAGTGCATCACATGTACGTTTTTTTTTTTTTGTCTTTATCCGTCTTTCTGGTGAAGTGCGCAATATTTTTCCCCTTCGTCTTTCCAGTCGAGTGTACCATATATCTCTTGTGTCTTCCTTCTTGTTTCTGGTAGTTCGCAGAAATATCAATTGGGGAACCTTTTTGTTGTTTGTCCATCAAGAATGATGATGACCATTCAGATCATCCAGTGGGGTTGAAAGTATGGAGCCGTGAGTTCTAAGATGGCTGATAAGGCCTATTTTGGCTCGAAATGTTCTTTGACAAAGTGGGCAAAGAATGCTTGACACTCCAGGAGGAGAATCTCCTGCAGTGGTTTTTCTTTCCAGCCTTTTCTTCACAGCTCTTGCAGTCCTGTTTGCTTCACAAGTGACTGAACCCTTGCGTAATGATGTACGGCACGAATTTTGGTCTTTAGCAGCAGTCTCCCAAGTGTCATGATGAATTCCAAAAGCTTCTAGTGAGATCTTCAGAGTGTCTTTAAAGTGTATCCTCTGGTCGCCCTGGGAGCGTTTACCCCAACGCAGCTCGCAGTAAAAAATTCGTTTTGGGACCTGTGATCTGGCATGCGAGTCAAGTGACCAGCCCAGCGAATCTTATTCTTCATTAGAAGAGTGTGGATACTGGGCATGGACGCTCTTTCTAGAACTTCAGTGTCTGGAATCTTGTCTTGCCATTTAATCTTCACTAGCTTCCTACAGCAGACTGTGTGAAAGTGGTTTAATTTCCTAGCGTGTCACTGGTAGACAGTCTAGCTTTCACAAGCATATAGCAGTGTGGATAATACAACTGCTTTGTAGACTTTCAGCTTTGTTTGCAGGCGTATTCCATTTCTGTCCCACACATATTTGTACAGTCTGCCAAAGGCCGCGCTGGCCTTGGAGATTCTTGCATTCACTTCGTCATCAATTGTGGCAGCTTGGGACACAGTGCTGCCAAAATAGATGAATTTGTCCATAACACTTAGTCTACGACCATTCACTTTGATATTCGGCACAGTGTGATTAATCCCTGGAGCTAGCTGGTACATAGCTACAATCTTCTCCAAGTTGATATTGAGCCCAATGTTGGCACAGCCATATGCGAAAGCTGAAACACTATGATGCATGTCTGCCTCTGAGTTGTCATATAGAACGCAGTCATCAGCAAACAGGAGCTCTCTGACGGTGTCGCTGGTAAGGAACTCTTTAAACCCACAAAAACAGTACATAAATAAACACACGATATTGTCTGGAGTTCATAGAAGTAGTAGAAAGAAGTGGAGACTTGGGGACACACTATACAACATTAACAAACGATAGCTATAGTTACCGGTTACATTTGCAGAGAGGCGCTGACGTCATTTGGAGGTTACTGGTATGAATTAGATGATTTAGTCTCTTAATATTCGTTCTCAAGAATGAGCAGCATTGTGAAATACAGAAATATGACACGTTCAAAATCCTCGTACTGAGAAGTTGTGGGGGTGTGTGGGTGTGAGTATGTCTGTAAGTGTGTGTGTGTATGTCTGTAAGTGTGTGTGTATGTGTGTGTGTGTGAGAGAGAGAGGTTGTGTGGTGTGGGTGTGTATGTGAGAGGGTGTGTGTGAGTGAATGAGTGTGTGTGTGGATGTGTGAGTGAGTGTTTGTGTAAGGATGCGTGTTTGTATGAGTAAGAGGAAGAAGGATAGGAGGAGCAGCAGCAGTAGAAGAAGAAGAGGAATCTCATCTCATCTCATCAAGTTCCTCTTATACCTTGCGGCGTCGAGGTGAAGTATAAACTTCGTGAGAGTGCCCGATTATGGGCTTCATATATCGATATTCCCATGGACTCTGCTATTCCCTCCGTCCAACGTTTACGTGGTCGGCCTCTTCCTCTGCTTCCCTCTGGTCTGTACATCATTGCTTGTTGTGGTATGCTGTTGACTGGTAACCTACTTGCTTGGCCAGACCATTTGACTTGCTGCTTTCTGATAAAATCTAGTGCTGCTTTAACCCCCACTTTAGTCCTGATTTCTTCATTTCTGATCTTATCTCTTCTTGATACGTTGAGAATTCTTCTCAGGAACCTCATTTCTGTTGTTGTGATTTTTTTTTCTCTTTTTCTGTCATTCTCCAGGTTTGGCATTGGTAGCATAGAGTTGGCAGGAAGATTGTGTTGTAACGTGCTTTCTTAGTAGTTATTGATACATGTTTGTTCTTTAGTATTGTGCCATTTGTCCAATGATTGATTTGCCTTATTGCACCTATTTCGATCTCGTCTTCTGATCTACCATTTGATGATATTATACTTCCTAGGTACTTGGAAACTCTTTACTTGTTTCAATGGATGTTCGTTTAGGTGAATTGTTGTTGTTTGTTTTCTTTAGTTATAGTCATTACCTCTGTTTTGCTTGTGCTAATTTTCATGTTATGTTCCCTACACATTTCGTTTAGACTATTCATGTGCTCTTGTATTTCAGCTACTGATTTTGCTATTAGTGCTTGGTCATCCCCAAACAGGAGTTCTCTAATGGTTAGATTTGCAGATAGTTCTTCTTCTGTGTTCTCGTCATGCGGTATTCTTGCTGTCTCTGCTTGGCTGGTTTTCTT
>JACEFZ010001783.1:0-47084 GCA_014155875.1 Cepaea nemoralis
AAGACCCTTTTGTTAAATTGTTTTTTCCCAATCAAGACTGTATCATTCGAATATCAAATGCTATTGATGTTACGTCCCCGAATTTTTTTTTTCCCCTCCCGTGTCTAATGTTATTGATGTCACGTCAGTTGTGATTCCTCTAACTAATGTTATTGACATTAGGGAAACCCCCCCCCCCCCCCCCCCCATGATGAATCCTCTCATAACTAATGTTATAGCATTTTTAAACTTTTTCTTCAAAAACCCAAAATTTCCACATCCATTAAATGTTTTTCAGCTTGTCTGCTAGTTATACACGCATCATATCCATACAAAAGTACAGGTTCTATGTAGCACTTCAACACTCCTTTTCTCGTTTGCAATTGACATCATTTTATTGGTCAGTATGTTTTCCGTCTGGCAAAAGGCTACCTTTGCCATGGTGATTCTTGTACTAATCTCGTCGAGGGACCTCTCTTCAGATGTTATGACTGTTCCAAGATAGTTGTATCAATTCACCTGTGTAGGATATATGCCCAATTAACCTGCATATTACATTGTGGTCTTCTTCCCAGTGACGACCATAATCTGTGTCTTCATACAATTTAATTCTAAACCTAGTTGTTCACTATGTGCAACAACCGCATCTACTAAATGTTGCCGGTCCTGCTGATTGTTTGCAATCAACACTGTATCATCCGCATATCTAATGCTATTAAAATCAAGTCCCACAATAGTGATTTCTCTATACCTAATGTTACTGATGTCACGTACCCCAATGGTGATTCCTCTGATAACTAATGCTATTATTGTGGGAGTAAAGTTCTAGACAAGACAAGCGAACTGTTTACGTCACCTGCCTTGCGTTCCGAAGGTTATGGGTTCGATTCCGTCGTTCGTCGTTTTGTTAACGAGTGTAGTTTTCTCTGAGAAACACTGGGGCTTGTCGCTGGAGTTGCGTAGATCGTACTTTGTGCGACGCGTTCGGTGAGCCGGCCGGCGAAAATATACTGAGCTATATGGGATAACACCCCGTGAAACAAAGTCGACCCTCTTGCCATTTAACGCCACATGCCACACATTCCGAAGGTTATGGGTTCGATTCCGGCGTACATCGTTTGATTAAAATGTGCAGTTTTCTAGGAGAGACCCAGGCTGAAGTTGCGTAGTTCGTACTTTGTGCGACACGTTCTGCAACCCGTCCTGTGGAAAATTACTGGGCTATATAGGATAAAACCCGGTGTAATGAACTCGGTTATCTTGCGTTTTAGCAGATCCATTTCCAAACAAAACGTAGGTTTGGACATAACAAAAATGTGTGGCGGAAAATGATAAGTAGGAAGGTTTTGTCAAAGATATAATTTAATGCCGAGACAGTGATGAGCCGACCAAGATGGGTAAGATACGGATGTGTGTTTTTGTTTAAACCAAATTTTCGTATTATAAAGGAAATTAAGGTAAACCATGTTACATGTTAAGCGACTGAGAGTCATTGCAGCTGAACACTTCAAACGGCGGCTCATCTTTGCTAGGATTAAATATAACTCCAGCGTTAGACAAACAATATGTTTTGATACTGAAATTTAAGTATCAAATCCATCCAGAAACAGATATGACTCTTGATGGGAACTCCTGGCTGGAGAGATGACGAATCCTATTTTGGAAGAACTAACAGGCGAAAGTTCCATCCAACCCCATAAAGCAGGTACCTAGTATCACTATGAATCAACCAGGGGACTTTTAGCCTGAACATGTAATTAGAGAGGCAACCTCGACGATCATCCTACCTGAACCAGAACAAATAAACTTATTATGGACCCAATTCATTTAGTCTCACAGAACATTTGAACAATTAGGGTCCATAAACCCAACATGGAGTTGAGAGGATTGAGCTTAAGATAGAGAATTACGATTATTATTTTAATCTAACAGATCTATGAGTATGATACAATCCACTGGGGAAATATGGGTTATGTTTTTTCTTAAAAGGTGATTGTTTAATGTGTTAATGGATACATACCATGCCTTTTGAAATGGGTGATTAACTTGTGATCCGAATAGCCAAATCCCATCCCCAGTTTGTTTCTTATTAAGGTTAATAGATATTTCATTTTACACTCTGAGTTTTACATTAATTCTTTGAGTGTTCATTTTAATACTCTGAGTTTTACATTAATTGTTTGAGTGTTCATTTTATTGTCTGTTAATTATTAATTCACCCTAGATATTAATTATTTATCTGAGAACAGAGAGGCAAGGAAACTCCACAAGTCTATTATTATTCAAGGAAATCGTTTCCTTGTTGCCCTTGGGGACTTCCTTGGCTCCCCTGGACTTGATAGCCTCAAGTAATTGAGCCATTGGAGGTTGCTATAATCATAGTGGAACAGGGTCACATTGGGAAAGATGAATTCTAGTTTTCCTCTATCTCTTTGAGATTTCCCAAAATATACGACAGGACCTAACAAAAATAGATGGCGGAAAGTGATAAGTAGGGAAGTTTTGTCACAGTTATGACTTGACTGAATACCGAGACAGTGATGAGCAGACGGAGTAAGGGGTAAGACACAGATGTGTTTTGTCAACAATTCTCGTATTAGAAAGAAAACTAAGGTAAAGTGTGTTACATGTTCTACGAATGGGTGTCATTGCAGCGGAACACCTCAACGGTGGCTTGTCTTTGCTATGATCAAGTATAACTCCAGCGTTACGGCAAAAATCTGCGACTGTCGTTTGTTTAAGATTTACTTGTGTATCAAAGACGAACATCGATATCATCTGTTTCTTTACTCCATTAATAGTCTCTATGACCATATGTGCTATAATTATGAGGCACATGTACATGTGCTGCCAAAAATATTACGATTCCAGGGTTACCTATTATAGCGATTAAACGGATATTGCATAAGATATATTATTGTTTTGTAGACAGCACTTCCTTTATTATATTATCTTACCATACGAAATCACATACTGGAATTCTAAGAGATCGCAATTGCTTCAAGTTATTTTAGTAATTTTGATAAGAAAAATATTTCTTTAGTTAGATATTAAGCTAATTGTTCTTCGGTCTAACTATTTGCTGAATACATTCTTCATATGTACTCCAATAAACTATCTTTGTTGTCTCCCTTGCCGCTTGAAAATGTCATTTCAATTTATTTCCCTTGATAATAAGAATTCCTGTTATAGATATTTCAACATTTTTACATATAAAACCAGGGCTGTGCCGTGCTATGATAAAGAGAGGCGGCCGCATCAGACGGCGCCGTAAGGGGGCGGCAGAAGCAGTTAAATCAAAATACAATTTGAACAATTCAACAATTAAACATCTTTAACGGGCGATATTTCGAAAACAAACAAACAAATAAACACAATTTAAGGGACGGTATTTCGAAGACTTGCATCATTCTGAGAAAATCTACCGCACGCCCTTTTGTGAAACATTACAATAATTGAGACAAGTTGCAATATTCATAAAAGAAATAACGGCTGCAGCAGGATTTATCAATATGAAATAAAATCAGCTAGGTACGTGTAACACCTGCGAAAAGATGAGAAATACTAAACACGGAGACAGTGTACATACCTTACAACTAACTACACAACGATGACCATCGTTTGTTGTAAAAAGGGGAGTATGCTTGAGGGATAACACACTATAGTAATATCAAAAATTCAAATAAGTATATTACGACACATTGACAGTCACGAAAGTTGACACTGGAGTCCAATTGGACCCATGGTAGTTCTATGGCAGAGGTTCCCAAATCAAGGTCCGCGGGCTACTTGTGGCCCGCCAGCTGTCCGAAAGTGGCACGCGAGGCCTCTTATTTAATATAATATATTTTAATAATTTAAAAAAATTACACTCGGAATGCCCCGTCAGCGTGCAATAATTTACTCTGCTCGTGGTTGTTATGCTCAAATATTATCGAATGCGCCTGTTTAGTTCGCAACGAAACTTGATGAAGTTCCCATATCCCCGCCTTGTCGACCAAACAGAGTGCGCAAGGCGCCATGTTGTCGTCTGTTACAACTGGTTGGCAGAGTCGGAAGTATTGTGTTGAAATTATATTTTTTTTTCAAATAAAATTTACCGTTAAAGCCTATAAACATGAGTGTGGAAAATCTAAAATTAAACAATGGTAAAAAGCGAAAATGTGAAGACGTTGCTTGTCGTGAATTCAATGAAGAAAGGGGTACTGAAACAATATTGTCTATCTGTGTCTGTCTGAAATAAATGAATTGCCCACAGAACGGGCATTTCTGCTGAAAGATGACTGGCTTAATGACCTGGTATTTTTGGTGCACATTACGTCTCATTTATTACTGTTATCCCATGACCTTCAAAAGCAACGATGGGCAGAACATTTCAAAGAAATATTAAATAGACCGCAGCCTGACACTGTTTCCCAACCTGGATGGAGAAATTTCTATGCCCCCCCTGGATGCCTCCTGCGAGTCATTCACCATGGAAGAGATTAAAGCAGCCACCCAAAAAAATTTAAGAACAACAAAGCTGTTGGTGAAGATGAAAACTCAGGAGAAATGCTCAAAGCAGCAGATGAGAACACCTTACAACGTTTGTTACAGCTGATCAATGAAATCTGGCAAAGCGAATCCCCACCACAACAGTGAAAGATGGTGTAATTTTCAAACTGCCTAAAAAGGGCGATATGTCTGAATTGCAATAATTGGCGTGGGTATCACTCTATTGTCAGTACCAGGAAAACTTTTTTGTAGCATGTTAACTTGAGAGATTGAAAAAGGCGATAGATGAAAGGCTCAGAGAAGAACAAGCAGGCTTCAGACCAAAACGGTCATGCATAGACCACATTTTCACCCTCAGAATAATCATTGAAGACTCCGTAGAATTCCAGTCGAAATTAATCACAAACTTTGTCGACTTTCAAAAAGCCTTCGACAGCATCCACCGTCCTTCACTTTGGAATCTACTTAACATCTATGGTTTTCCTACCAAATATACCAACGTCATAAAATCTTTCTACAAAGAGACACGTTGCTGCGTAAGAACAGAAACAGGCAACTCTGACTGGTTCTCAGTCGAAACAGGAGTGAAACAGGGTTGTGTCTTATCACCGATGCTTTTTGGAATAGCTATCGATTGGGTCATGCGCAAATGCACAAGCAACACAAATATGGGTATGTCATTGGGTTGACAAAATTCTAGAAGACCTGGACTTTTGCCGACGACATAGTGCTTTTGAGTTCAACGCATCCGGATGCTCAAGAGAAAATAAACCACCTCCAAAATGTTTCAGGGCAAATTGGTCTCCAAATTAACACCACAAAACAAAGACTATTGATCTTACCAACAGTTCAGATGAGACCAAATTGAACAGCTACGTTCTTGAAAAAGTCAACAGCTTCACATACCTAGGAAGCAAAATGACATCCACAGGGGACTCAACACCAGAAATATCAACTAGAATCGCACTGGCATCTAGTGCCTTCAACAAACTGTCAAACATCTGGAAGTCAAAGACACTCAGCAAACACACAAAACTTAAAATCTTCAACTCTTGTGTGATTCCAGTGTTAACGTATGGATGTGAAAGTTGGAAATCAACGGTAGCTTTAGATAAAAAATTAGACAATTTTGAGAACAAATGTCTTAGAAGACTTCTAAACATCCACTGGACAGACTTCAGAACCAATTCGCAAATAAGACAAGAGACTAAGCAAGATACAGTATCCAATTTCATAAGAAGACGCCGTTGGAACTACATCGGCCATGTACTCAGAATGGACAAGACAAGACTCCCTACCAAGCCCTCATATGGTCACCGGTAGGGAAAAGAAAACGGGGAAGACCAAGAGAGACCCTGCGTAGAACCATCATTAGAGAAGGCTCATTCAATGGCCAAGTAAATATCCAAGATCTACAACAGATAGCAGCGAACCGCCAGGCATGGAGAGACAGGACTTCTGCCCTATGCGCCGCCTTAGGCTCAAGAGGAAAGACTAACTAACGTCTCATTTAAACTCTTTAAATGCGAGGATCCAGGGAAAACAACAAACTATTCACAAATTTGTGTGCAATGGGATTTCTTCATTTAAAATGAGACTACGACTGTTTATTGGATAGCTTACTGAAAGGACTTTAGAGGCGTTTCCAACTCTGAAGACGCTTGTGGTGGAAAACAAATATGACTTATTACAATACAAAGTAAAAGTTGAAAGTCTTCTGGATATCTTTCAGTCGAGATTTCAAGAGTTTACAAAAGAGATGGATAATATTGCCCTTTTCATAAATCCGTTCATATTTTCTGATGCCAAGCTCTGTCAAATATAGTAAACACCTTCAGCACGAAGTAATTGAATTGAAATGCAATTCCGAATGAGATGTAAATTTCTATGAGCTGCATGCTTCACCTTCAGCTGATCATATGATTTCATTCTGGCGACTATTACCTGTCGAACAATTTGAACACCTGCGTTCATTCGCCCGGAGCTACATTTGTCGTTTGGTTCGACTTACAGATGTGAGTGTCATTTCCGCAATGACCGTTTATAACAACAAACAAACAAACAAACAAACAAGCAAACAAACAAACAAAACAAGCCACGTTCCAGACTCACCAACACTAATCTAGCCGCGCTTATGACTTTGGGCACGACAGATATGTGCCCAGACATTGATAAACAGTTATCTGAACTGAAGTAACTGGTTATGAAGAACAGTTACAATTGTAAATTAAGTACGAGGGGTCAGTTAATAAGTAAGTCACAAATGGCTGTAGAAAAATAACTTACTAAGATAACAACTTGAAACCAGTTTAATTTTATACATACAATGTCGCATATTGCGCAAGTCGGTCTGGTTCACTTCTGCACAGCTCTCACAAAAATAAAACCCTGCGTTTAACCAGTTGATTACTATAGAGACTTTCTGATTAACCGGCCTATCTGCAAAGCCAAAACTATTTAACTACAGAAAAAAACAAATTGGGATGTCTAAATCCCCAGGACGGTCAAAAGTTGCAGCTGCACGTGTTTACACCTGGGGTCGACAACATGGGAACATTGGAAGTGAGTGAGATGAGTCCATACATCGCTTTGACAGTTCATATACAGGTTGGGATTGAGAGCGGAAGTACTCAGCTCGGAAGAAAACAGTCCGTCTGTCATTTAGAGTTTTCGGACATCAGGAAGATTGGCGGTTTGTTGTGGAAACCCGTTGTTGGGAGCACACAGGAACTCGCTAGCTTGTTGTGGGAGTCAAAACAAGTGATGGACAACTCTGAAATTGATTGAGCCAGGGAGGATAGATTCTTGACAATGGATGATATGCCCCAAATAACACCTGTGTGGACAGGAAGAATACCGTCACGTGACCAATTTTAGGTTTTGCCATAAACCATGATTGGGAGAAACAGTGTTGACCAAAACCGTGGATTATGATGGACGTGTTTGTGGGAGAGCTCTACAGTGTTAGATTAATTTAATATTAACTAGCATGTGTCGTTATGGCAAAGTGTAGCAGCCATCCCGGAATGAGGCGGTTTTGCATAAGGTAGTCAATATAGTCTATTTAGGCCTAATTAATATAGGCAGTGGTCTTGTTAAAACTAGAGTGTGATGATTAGCACTGTTAGTTGGAAACTAGTTAGAGTAGTGAAGTGATAATTGGCTCTGCTAGGATGAATAAGATAGCAGGGAGATAATTGGAGAGATTTAAGATGGGGAAAGTGTCCAATGGGGGATCTTTCAATGGTTTGCCCACTGAAGTTGTGCACTCTGTTTATGGGTCTTTCCTGTCATCGCCTGATTCGGACGTAGGTGAGGAGCTAATATGCTCTATGACAGAGTTTAGTTAGCTGTAAAATAACTGAGCAAGGCAATAGGCTTACACTCAAGCCGGTAGGATCAGTGACTAGTACTATCACAAGATGTGTTGTTTCTCTCACAGGTTCCATACCAGTTACGAGGAAGTTCAACACTGGGTTTGATGAAGTGCAACATCAATTAGACATAACACCAGTTGGACACAAAAATGTTTCTTACAAAAAAGGAATAACGTGAGAGAAGAAAGATGGTTCACCTAAGATGGGTGATGATTGTTAATGCATCACACAACATAAGAACATTGGTACCTACACAAGAACATCAATATAATAGTCACATGGTGTGATATATTCTAGTGAAATAGTTTAAAAGACATGATACCTGAACCTAGATAGACACTAGTTAGGTTCAGGTATATTAACAGTAACAGTGATACTTAAATACTCACTACAAAGGATTTGTGCATTCTTTAAGAACGATAGGAAATTATGTGCATTGGGCAACCGGTCCATGATCAGCTGTAATTTACAAACAGTATCTATTTCGGATGATCAGGAATATGGATTACCAGGTAGCTACAGATGACAGTCAGTGTCCGGCCAGAGAGATACAGTACCGGGTGAGGTGGACTTGTTCTGACTTAACGTGCTGTGGTGTGTCCTTGCAAGGATGAACTGACTATGCTATTATCTGAGAGTCCGATCCTACACACATTACAGAACACATCACACATTTTCTTCGCATACACGTCTCATATACGTTACACTTTTCTTTTAATAAATTAATCTTTATTAATTTTTAGAAGCAAGAGTTGTTGAATATGTTGCGTTGGGGAAGTATGAGAGGGGGCATAGTACGACAGTGAGAGAGTGATAGGAAAATGTGTCCATGGGCTGATGGAGTGTGTTGGACGGAAGCTGGTGGATTCTCCAGGATATTGATAGGAAAGAAAAATTATAATGTGGGTGTTGACTCCCCTCACTCCAGGGACGACACTTTAAAGGAGGACACGACAACAGCACAACTACAAAAACACACTTCTCTCCAAAAGCGTTTGCACTAGGGAGCATTGGAATGCTAGGAATGTAGCGTCAGCATTATTAATAGCTGTGACACCCAATGATGGACAGATCATGTGGTCTAAGCATGTTCTATTCATTGGTTTTATACATACATTGTCCCTTTATTGCTGAACATAATTGCCACCAACATTGATGCACTTATCCCCATCGTTTTATTAATCCCCCAAACCGGCTGCATAGATCTGCATGGTCATTTTTATTGTTGCTATTATCATTGTTTTGTGTGTGTTGTTGTTGTTGTTATTGTTTTGTTATTATTATTGTTATTGTTGGTGTTGTCGTCGTCGCATTTGTCATCATCGTTATGATGATCAACATCTATAACTAGTTTCACACAGTTATTGTATAGCACAGACTGCAAGATGCCCCATCCATTGTGCTACTCTAGGTGTTGTTCAGACAGACTCACAAAGAGAACTAGCAACTCGCATCAGAAGATGACAGTTCACATTCTTTGGGTATGTCATGTAGAAGTAGAAAACTAGGGCATGTTGTCACAACGGGAAAGCTGGAGGGGAGGAAAGACAAGTGGAGAACAAGAGAGTAGATGCTGGACAGATGGCATGGAGGAACGTCTGTAACTGGAATGGGTGGCGGTACACTAGACAGAAGGCTGTGGACAGACATGGTCACTGTGACGGGATGAGTCTAGATCACTATGTGAATACCACCAAAACTACGTTAGCTGAATTACTATTTACATTATGGATTCAGTACATCAGCTAAATTACTAATAATGACGTCAGAATGACTACGCAGACATTTTCTGCACTAAAACTACACAGTGCATTGGGGACAGCGTGTAGTTTCACGTCATCTATTCAAATGATGTCACAAGGGAAATCCCCTGTCTTCAACCCTTATTAATACCAAGTCTACGGACTGGGGACATAGGTCCGTCACTCCCTAGCAACGGGAATACGGCGATATGCTATGTAAGTAGGAATGTGTTATCACAATTATGATTTAATACCGAGATAGTGATGAGCAGATCAAGAGATGGTTTTAAAATTTAAGGTGGAATATGTTACATGTTCGGCGACTGAGAGTCATTGCAGCTGAACACATCAAATGGCGACTTATCTTTGCTAGGATCAAATATAACTCCAGGCAAACATCAGTGACTATCGTAAACCACTTGTGTATCAAAGAAGAACATCGATATCATCTGTTTCTTCTAGCCATGAAAAGTCTCTATATAATATTTACTATCATTTATCAAATCTATTAATTAAGCAAGCACACATACCAGTGGGATTAAGCGGTATTGTCAGTAGATATATTACCCGTAGGTAGAATGCATTTCTTTTGTGATATTATCTACCACATGATGTCACATACTGAACATCAAATATATCGCAATTACTTAAAATTTATTTAGTAGCTATTGATCAGACTGACAATATAGTTCCTTGGATATTATGCCATACGTTCTTCAAACTAAGTGTTGCATTACACAGCCTTTATCTATACTTTAAAAAAAAAAAAAACAACAATTATTTTTTCTTGTCTCCCGTGTTGTACAAACACCTTTTCAATTTATTTCTCTTGATATCATGAATTCATGTTATACAGATTTCTACATTTTTACCTGTGAAGCATTACGATGAGTTGAGTTGAATTGAGTTGAGTTGAGCTAAGAACTAACATCACTGCACTCAGGACATTCCCACACGTCATGAGTTTCAATTCACATAACCTACAAAATATGGAAATATAATGCCGGGAGTTTGTAAAGTTTCACTACACTTGGTATTTTGAGCAAATTTGAAAAAATGAAGTACATTATGTCATTACATATGTGCTAAAATATAGAAGGCTTCTAAAATTATAGTGGAGCCAGGATCACATTGGGAAAGATGAATTCTAGTTTTCCACTATCTCTTTGAGATTTCCCAAGATATACGACAGGACCTAACAAAAATAGATGGCGGAAAGTGATAAGTAGGGAGGTTTTGTCACAGTTATGACTTAATGCCGAGACAGTGATGAGCAGACGGAGTAAGGGGTAAGACACGAGTGTGTTTTGTCACCAAATCCTCGTATTAGAAAGAAAACTAAGGTAAAGTATGTTACATGTTCTACGACTGGGTGTCATTGCAGCTGAACACCTCAAACGGTGGCTTGTCTTTGCTAAGATCAAATATAACTCCAGCGTTACGGCAAAAATCTGCGACTGTCGTATTTTTACTTTTTACTTGTGTATCAAAGACGAACATCGATATCATCTGTTTCTTTACTCCATTAATAGTCTCTATGACCACATTTGCTATCATTATGAGGCACATGTTCATGTGCTGCCAAAAATATTAAGCGCCTACTGACGATTATTCCTAACGATTAAAATGATATGACAATTGATATGTTATACGTATGTAGACGACACTTCCTTTATTATATTATCTACCGCTTGAAATCACATAATGGAATTCTAAGATGTCGCAATCACTTCAATGTATTTTAGTAGTTTCTGATCAGAGTAATTATACTTTTCATTAGATATTACACGATACTTTCTTTGATAAAATTATTTGCTGTATACATACTTCATATATACACAATAAACTGTTTATCTTGTCTCCCTTGTCACTTAAAAATTGTATTTCAATTTTTTTCCCTTGATACAAAGAATTCCTTTTATAGATATTTCAACATTTTTACATATAAAACCAGGGCCGTGCCGTGCTATGATACAGAGAGGCGGCCGCATCAGACAGCGCCGTAAGGGGGCGGCAGAAGCAGTGAAATCAAATACAATTTGAACTATTCTTCTTCTTCTTCTTCTTCTTTCATACCACTACCTTCAATATTGGAGTACCGCAAGGCTCTATTCTTGGCCCTCTATTGTTTGCCATATATATTAACGATCTACCTTTGCATCTTTCGTCGTCCTGCGATCTATTTGCAGACGACTGTACAGTGTATACAAATGCTGAAAACTGTATTTTTTTGGAGTCGTCTTTACAACTAGAATTAAATAATGTAGTTTAGGTGGAGCTATTCAAACCGTATGCCAAATTAACATCACTAAAACAAAATCAATGTTACTAACAACCAGACAAAGACTTCAAACTCTAAGCTCACACACATCACTTCAACTTCACATCGATAACATGCCAGTAGAAAGTGTGAATTGAGCACAAAACATTAGGCATAATCATTGATAGAAACCTAACATTTAATTCCCACGTTCAAGCGCTTATTAAACAAACAGCGAAAAAGTCTACCACTCGCCAAAATTAAAACTTCCTTGATGAGGACACTATTCTATACTTCTAATATACAGACACACTTTGACTACTGCTCTACAATCTGGGACGGTTGTTCTAATTCAAACACCAAACGACTTTACTCACTCCAGAAACGGGCCATGAGTCTAATTTATAACAAACATTTATCTGACAATCCTAGCCTGTATAAACACCATCAGTTACTACCACTCTCAAAATGCCTGCTTTTCAATAAGCTAAACTAATTCACAAAATCCTGCATCGGAATGCCCCAAATTACCTTTGGCCATTGTTTAAATATAATGCTAGACACAGTAAACGTTTAAATATATTACACATTCCGAAGCCTAGGATTGACTTATACAAAACAAGCTTAACGTACTCTGCAGCTCAGCTGTGGAACAATCTTCCACAAGAAATCAAAGACATCACCAATCCCTATTCATATAATCGCAAATTACTCGAACACTATCTCAGTACGGATTATCTTCCCCCTTAATAATAGAGATAATAATAATAATAACAAAACCCTAGTATAACAGCCAGTCCCCTTTTGGTAGGCAAGTATATCCACATGGCTAATAACAAGTGTCAGATCATTATCTAATTTACTGTGTCGTGTAGTTTTGATGTTCGCATTTTGCCCATGCCTTTATAATGCATATCTTTTATATTGTTGCTGTTCTCTGATAACCTTGAATGATGTGTGAATGAAATAATGTATGAAAGAGAGTGATAGAAGGGCAGAATATTAGACGGGGCCTGCGTGCCCAATTCTTAACCCTTTGAAAATAAAGTTTGTTCGTTCGTTCGTTCGTTCGTTCGTTCTTCTTCTTCTTCTTCTTCTTCTTCTTCTTCTTCTTCTTCTTCTTCTTCTTCTTCTTCTTCTTCTTCTTCTTCTTCTTCTTCTTCTTCAGCATTCCGAGCCATTGAGTTCTTTGCTGCAGATACAATCCGTCTCATTCGTCTCTCTGGTTGACCTTCTCTTGCCAGTCGTTGATTCCAAGTGCTTGTAGGTCTGTATATATATTATCTCTCCACCGTCTTCTTGGTCTACCTCGGGGTCTACGGTCATTTATGTCCTGAGTGTAAGCTAGTTTTGTTTCCCTATTATCTTCCATTCTTTCTATATGCCCCAGCCATTGTAGTCTATTAGCCTTCATGATACCAGTGATTAGCGGGGACTTAAACATATCATAAATGTCTTTGTTACTTCTTCTTTTCCACTCTCCACTTTGTGTATCCCTAATGGGTCCAAAGATGCGTCTTAAAACTTTGTTCTCAAAGGTTTGTAACAAGGCTTCGTCTCCTTTCTTTGTACTCCAGGTTTCAGAGCCATGCAGCACAACTGGTCTGATCAGTGTTTTGTATATTGTGGTTTTGATGTTACGAGATAGCGTATTTGATTTATAGTAGATATTGTAGTGCATAGTATATATTATTTCCAGAATTGATTCTAGTTTGTATTTCTTCCCTTATGATGTTGGCGCAGTTGAAGATTGTACCCAGGTATTTGTATGTTTCCGTTCTTTTAATGGTCATATTATCAATTGGTATGTGGCCAGGGTTTTAGTAATTCCTTCTCTTGAAATTACCATATATTCTGTATTATCTTGGTTGATAACCAACCCCATCTGTTGGGTTTTTTCCTTTACGTGAGTCAATATTTCTAATGTCTTTTGTTCATTATCCCCTATAATATCTATATCATCTGCATAATCAAGCAGCTTGGATGTTCCTCCAATATCACATTCCTCCTTTACCTTTCTTACAACATTCTCTAGAGCGGCTTATGTGTTTACAGAAACTGAAATGTTTTGGAGATGTATAAAAACAGGGACAATCTGTGTGATCGCGGGGATTAAAACGCTTCCGCATGAACTTCCAGTGCGTCATATTCGGGGTGGAGGAATCGTTCAGTGCACTGGCTGGTCGGGGTTCAACGTTGACTTTCCGTTCATAAAACAGTGGCAAAATACTCAATGTAAATTTGTATACAAACGCAAAATGGGGTTGTGGTTTATCGCAACGTCCTGCAAAAGCCATATACCATTTTCTTTTTAAAACACGAAGTTTTGGAAAAGATAAACTATGGATGAAAGTGTAACATCAGCATCACCATCATCATTATCATCAACATCATCATCATCATCATCATCACCATCATCGTCGTCATCACCATCATCATATTATTCCAAGCCGATAAAGCGTGCCGGTCTTGTTTCGCCGTCTCACATGATCACCAGAGTCATGGATCAGCTCTGTGTTCTTGTCTTGAACATGCCATTTGGTCAAACCATCCAGGTATTTACTTCTCTCTCTTCCACTTGTTCTTTTAACCCTCAAACTTGCCAATTGTCACCCTGTATTCCCATTTATTTATTCTCATAACGTATCCACAACATTGTGACTGTCTACGTCTAATTTCTGTAATCAGTGTACGGTTATTATTTATTTCTAATAGGACGTGGTCATTGATTTTTTCCTGCCTGCCCATGGTATTCTTTGCAATTTCCTAAGAAACCAAATTACCACAACATTAGATGTTTTATGGATTGTTTGCTAACTATCAACGCTTCACATCCATACAAAAGTATAGGTTCTATGCAGTACCCTAAACAAAGTTTCTCGTTGCAACTGACATCTTTTATGGGCGAGTATATTTTCCGTCTGGCAAAAGGCTACTTTCGCCAAGGTGATTTGTGTTCTAATCTCGTCAAGGCACCTCCCATCAGATGTCATGACTGCTCCGTGATTCACATGTTTAAGAATATTCCCATATACCTGTTATTACATTGTGGTGTATCCTTCTTCCTAGTGACGAACATAATCTGTCTTTAAACAATGTATCATATGCAGTGATGATTCCTCTCATATCTACTGTTATTGATGTTTCATCCCCCAATGATGATTCCTCTCATATCTAATCTTATTGGTGTTACGTCCCTCAATGATGATTCCTCTCATATAGTGTACAAAGTGTGGGAAAGAGGAAGACCACAACCTAGATGGATGCAAGATGTGATAGTTAATTTACACGTGAAAGCAACAGACTCTTACAATGGAGAGGCATTTAAATAGACTGTTATGGGAGTAAAGTTCTAGACAGGACAAGCGAAGTTGTTATGCCCTCTACCGCGCGTTCCGAAGGTTGTGGTTTCGATTCCGGAACACGTCGTTATGTTCACGAGTGCAGTTTTCTCAGAGAAACCCTGGAGCTTGTCTTTACCCTCTTGACTGTGAACAGATTCTGTTCCAATCAGCAGGTTTGGACATAATAAAAATGGATAGCGGAAAATGGTAAGTAGGAAGTTTTTGTCACAGTTATGTCTTAATGCCGAGATAGTGATGAGCAAATCAAGAGATGTGTTTTGTCACCAAATTCTCATATTACAAAGAACACTAAGATAAAATATGTTACATGTTCGGTGACTGAGCGTCAGTGTAGCTGAACACCTCAAACAGCCGCTTGTCTTTGCTAGGATAAAACATATCTCCAGCGTTAAGGCAAACATCAGCGATGGTCGTAATCCACTTGTGTATCAAAGACGGACATCGATATCATGTTTCTTCGTGTCATGAAAAGTCTCTTCGACCATATTTCCTATCATTATGAGACACATGCACATGTGCCTGACAAAAATATTAATTGACCAAGCAATACGGTGTGATTAAACGAATGTTACAGTAGGTTTATTATGCTGTAGGTAGACTGCACTTTTTTTGTGATATTATCTACCACATGAGGTCACATACTGGAAATCTAAGATATCGCAATTATTTAAATTTATTTTAGTAGGTGTTGATCAGCGTAGTCATATGTTTATTTATATATTATGCTAACGTTTCATCAAACTAACCATTTGCATTACGTTACCTTCTTTTGTACTCAAATAAATTAGTTTTTCTTGTCTCCCTTGTTCCTTAAAACCATCGTTTCAATTTATTTCCCTAGGGACTAAGTATTTCAATTATACAGATGTCCACATTTTTACCTCTGAAATATTACAATGATCGAAATGAGTTGCAATATTCATATGAGAAATAACTGCTGCAGCAGGATGTAACAACAGGAAACTAAAAACAGTTAGGTATGTGTAACTCTGCAAACAAGCGAAATACACTAAACACGGACAGAGTGTACATATATACATTACAACGAACTCCACAATGGTAAGCAGCGGGGGTATAATAAAATATTTAAAAAATGTTGGATGAAGAATGAAGAATGACTTGCGCGATGTAATTGGATTAAAGTGAGGAAGAGTTGCGCAATTTGTCGACCTCACTCTCTCGCCTGAGTCCATCTGAATCCAGTGGCAGGACAAGTCAAGACGACTAGAGACGAATACAGGTGAAGTGGATGACCAGGGCGCTCTACGTGCCTTGCCGTGCTCATTACGTTCCACAACGCTTTGCAGGTAAACGCCGTCTTGCCCGTTGAATCAGGAATGATTTCTTCCGCGCAGTCTTCCGGATCCTGTCTTAACATGCTGAGTAGGCATACCCTACTTCACCGCTTGGTTTGACACCAAATCGGCTACCCGCGCCTGGTTTAGCCAGCCTCTCACAGCTGTTGCCCGGGGGGTGGCCGCTGTCACATGCTGACAGCTACTAGGAGCCACAGGCACGAGCTGGGTGTCAGGCTTGGACCAATGGGGGATGGATCCTGAAAAGGACATGAGAGCCATCCTTACCAAAGGTGCTACCAATACCTGACACCCCGTACCCCCCATAATAAGTACACTACGACACAACGACAGACGCGAAAGTTGACACTGGGGTCTATTTGAACTCCATGGTAGTTCTAGGGTTAAATGTCGTTAATGTGGTATCAGACTTGGTGCATTATATACGTTGACTAACCGTTCAGGAAACAATGGCAAAACTACTGAATGTAAACTTGTATACAAAACGACCTGAGGTTGGGATTGATCGCAACGTCCTGCAAACGCCACATTTTCTATTTAAACATGAATGTCTAGAAAAGACAACCATTGAGGAAAGTTTGCAATCATCATCATCATCATCATCATCATATTCATCATCATCATCATCATCATCATCATCATCATCATCATCATCATCATCATCATCATCATCATCATCATGTGCCTTGCCGATAAGCGTGAGTGGTCATGTTTCGCCATCTCACACGAACAGCAGAGTCGAGAATCAGCTCTGTATTCTTGTCTCCATCATGCCACGTGACCAAGCCATCCAGTTATTTATTTCTGTGTTTCCCCCTTTTTCTTTGCCACTCAATCTTGCCAGTTGTTACCAAGTTTATTTCTTCCCTTAACGTTGCCAAGATATTGTGATTGTATACGTCTAATTTCTCTAAACAATTTACGGTTTTGTTTGTTTATTGTTGGACATGATCTTTGGTTTTCTGTCTGTCCATGGTATTTTTTGCATTTTCCTCAGAAACCAAATTTCCACAGCCATTAGATGTTTGTCAGCTTGTCTGCTAATTATCCACGCTTCACATCTGTCAGAGTCCAGAAAGGGTACGGTGATGCAGTGACATCGTTACGCCGCCAGGCGACTTAGCTCCCAGCAGGGATGCAGCAACTTCGTTACGCCGCCAGGCGAGTGGTAGTTACCGGCCTGCAAGATTGCTGGCTGACGAGCGACCAGCGGTCAGGCCAGGACGACGCTAAACGCACGCAGGCCTCGTGAAGCCACCTGAGGTGGGAGGCAAGTGGCGAACTAGCGGCAGACAGCTCTGGGACACGGACTTGGACGGACGCAAGATAGAGAGAAAGGCGTTGTGTGGTTTCTGTGCTGAAAGTCGAGTGTCTGAACATCTTGAGAGTCAGACTTGTGAGCTGTATTGTGGATGTAAGTGTATTGAAGTATCCAGTATATATTGTTGTGATCATCGTTCTGTATTTAATGTGTGAATAAATCCATTGAACGGCGTGTCGTTGAGTCTTACGTCAAATCACGTTGTAATTGTACTGTCTCACATGTGTTAGGTTAGCGAGCCAAAGTTAAGACCCTGACATGTGTGAACGTGGTGGCATTCGTCCGGCTTTGAAATGAACGTGTTTATGTGATTTACGTTTAAAACTAGAGTTTGTGAACTTAGAATTTGTGTCAAACTTTACAGTACATGTAAATGTGATCGTGGAAGGCTCATTTTTATTTATTACTACATTATTTAAACATGTGTAAGACTAGTTGTAAACGTACAGTGCATACAGACTGTTTGATCTTGTAATCGTGTAAAACATTTGTGATTTGTGAAACTGGTCACCGTTTTGACCTTGTCGACATTGTGATCTTGTCGCCATTTTGACCTTGTCGCCATCGTGTAAACTTGATGTCTATGTCCTTACTGAATGTCATCTTGATGTAAGTGATGTGTCATCAATGTGTAGAGTGTTTGAGATACATATAGATTGTCTTTGTGCATTGAGTTTGTGGAACGCAGAAGTTTTGGAAAGAAAGTAACTTGTTTTGAAAAAAAAAAAATTGTTGACGGACAAACTTACGACCTACAACTACACTCAACGCCATACAAAACATAATCAACACTTAGTGACAAGCAGGCACACACCAACAAATAGACGCTAATTTATTTTCCTCCAAAAACAAAGCAGGTTTTCCGTACCATCCGAAATCTTGCGTAGAGGTCATTTGGGTTTCGAAGTAGCGACCCTACAGTTCCTAGCCCGATTTCCAACCATTCTTCACCGCATCCAGTTCACTTGAGTATATTTTTCTTTTACTTACTTTAAGGATGCAATTTTAGGCACGTATTGTCAATATAAGTCAATTGTAAATTGTTTATTACTAACCACTTATAACTATTTTGTGTGGCTGGTATTTCATCGACACTGTCCATCATGTCTTCATTATTTGATTTCATCGATATGGGGATACAATTACAGTTGACAGGTGATGAATTAACAAATTGGAGAGAAGAAATACTCTGAATACCTACTAGTACAGGAGAAGCTAATGAACGCGATGAAAGAGCAGCTGAAAGAGCTTTAAAGCAGCAGAGGCCGAAAGGGCTGCCAAGCAAGTTAGAGGCAGAAACGCTTTAAAACAAGCAGAAGTAGAACTGGCTGCAAAAACAAAGCAAGCCGAATTAGAACTCACTGCAAAGACAAAGCAAGCTGAGATAGATAGTGAGCTGAAGAAGGCAGAAATAGCAGCTCAGAGTAAGAGAGAAGAACTGGAGTTACAGTTGAAGATGAAACAACTTGACACTGAGACTGCGATTAACAAAGAGTCTAAGAAATCTGAGAGGCTGGAGAAAGAAACCAGTACAAGAAATATCAAGGTATTGTACGTAATTATACATCGGGTGACTGCATCGCAGCCTTTACCCAAAATTTTTAAATTTTAATGGAACATTACCAAGTTCCACTGCCCTGAATGGAATATTGTTTATATGAGGAGTTTATCAGGGGAACCTTTTAAAAGTCATTGAAACCATCCCCAAAAAACCTCAGAAAAGATTACCATTATCTTAAATCTAAGATTATGGCACTTTTTATTTTAAATGAGGCAGGTTACAGAGAAAAATTTCAGTAATTTGACCCCAAAAACCGACTCAAACGTTCTCTGATTCCCTCTGCTTAGTCCGAGATATATTTACCAAATGGACTTCAGCAGCAAAAATTGACAAAAATTATCAGAAACTAGAAGATCTGATCATTAAAAAGATAATTTCTTTTAAAAATTTTCCTGATTTTTAAATGAACTTATCTCTAATGATCAGATCTTCTAGTTTTCTGATAATTTTTGTCAATTTTAGCTGCTGAAGTCCATTTGGTAAATATATCTCGGACTAAGCAGAGGTAATCAGAGAACGTTTGAGTCGGTTTTGGGCTCAACTTACTGAATTGTTCTCTGTAACCTGCCTCATCTAACATAAAATGTGCCATAATCTTAGATTTAAGATAATGGTAATCTTTTCTGAGGTCTTTGGGGATGGTTTCAATGACTTTAAGAGGTTCCCCTGATAAACTCCTCATATAAACAATATTCCATTCAGACAGTGGAACTTGGTAATGTTCCATTAAAGTTTCAAAATTTTGGGTAAAGGCTGCGATGCAGTCACCCGAGGTATAATTACGTACAATACCTTGATATTTCTTGTACTGGTTTTCTTTCTCCAGCCTCTCAGATTTCTTAGACTCTTTGTTAATCGCAGTCTCAGTGTCAAGTTGTTTCATCTTCAACTGTAACTCCAGTTCTTCTCTCTTACTCTGAGCTGCTATTTCTGCCTTCTTCAGCTCACTATCTATCTCAGCTTGCTTTGTCTTTGCAGTGAGTTCTAATTCGGCTTGCTTTGTTTTTGCAGCCAGTTCTACTTCTGCTTGTTTTAAAGCTGTTTCTGCCTCTACTTGCTTGGCAGCCCTTTCGGCCTCTGCCTGCTTTAAAGCTCTTTCAGCTGCTCTTTCATCGCGTTCATTAGCTTTCTCCTGTACTAGTAGGTATTCAGAGTATTTCTTCTCTCCAATTTGTTAATTCATCACCTGTCAACTGTAATTGTATCCCCATATCGATGAAATCAAATAATGAAGACATGATGGACAGTGTCGATGAAATACCAGCCACACAAAATATGTTATAAGTGGTTAGTAATAAACAATTTACAATTGACTTATATTGACAATACGTGCCTAAAATTGCATCCTTAAAGTAAGTAAAAGAAAAATATACTCAAGTGAACTGGATGCGGTGAAGAATGGTTGGAAATCGGGCTAGGAACTGTAGGGTCGCTACTTCGAAACCCAAATGACCTCTACGGCAAGATTTCGGATGGTACGGAAAACCTGCTTTGTTTTTGGAGGAAAATAAATTAGCGTCTATTTGTTGGTGTGTGCCTGCTTGTCACTAAGTGTTGATTATGTTTGTATGGCGTTGAGTGTAGTTGTAGGTCGTAAGTTTGTCCGTCAACAATTTTTTTTTTTCAAAACAAGTTACTTTCTTTCCAAAACTTTCTGCGTTCCACAAACTCAATGCACAAAGACAATCTATATGTATCTCAACACTCTACAACATTGATGACACATCACTTACATCAAGATGACATTCAGTAAGGACATAGACATCAAGTTTACACGATGGCGACAAGGTCAAAATGGCGACAAGATCACAATGTCGACAAGGTCAAAACGGTGACCAGTTTCACAAATCACAAATGTTTTACACGATTACAAGATCAAACAGTCTGTATGCACTGTACGTTTACAACTAGTCTTACACATGTTTAAATAATGTAGTAATAAATAAAAATGAGCCTTCCACGATCACATTTACATGTACTGTAAAGTTTGACACAAATTCTAAGTTCACAAACTCTAGTTTTAAATCGTAAATCACATAAACACGTTCATTTCAAAGCCGGACGAATGCCACCACGTTCACACATGTCAGGGTCTTAACTTTGGCTCGCTAACCTAACACATGTGAGACAGTACAATTACAACGTGATTTGACGTAAGACTCAACGACACGCCGTTCAATGGATTTATTCACACATTAAATACAGAACGATGATCACAACAATATATACTGGATACTTCAATACACTTACATCCACAATACAGCTCACAAGTCTGACTCTCAAGATGTTCAGACACTCGACTTTCAGCACAGAAACCACACAACGCCTTTCTCTCTATCTTGCGTCCGTCCAAGTCCGTGTCCCAGAGCTGTCTGCCGCTAGTTCGCCACTTGCCTCCCACCTCAGGTGGCTTCACGAGGCATGCGTGCGTTTAGCGTCGTCCTGGCCTGACCGCTGGTCGCTCGTCAGCCAGCAATCTTGCAGGCCGGTAACTACCACTCGCCTGGCGGCGTAACGAAGTTGCTGCATCCCTGCTGGGAGCTAAGTCGCCTGGCGGGCGTAACGATGTCACTGCATCACCGTACCCTTTCTGGACTCTGACAGATGTGAAGCGTGGATAATTAGCAGACAAGCTGACAAACATCTAATGGCTGTGGAAATTTGGTTTCTGAGGAAAATGCAAAAAATACCATGGACAGACAGAAAAACCAAAGATCATGTCCAACAATAAACAAACAAAACCGTAAATTGTTTAGAGAAATTAGACGTATACAATCACAATATCTTGGCAACGTTAAGGGAAGAAATAAACTTGGTAACAACTGGCAAGATTGAGTGGCAAAGAAAAAGGGGGAAACACAGAAATAAATAACTGGATGGCTTGGTCACGTGGCATGATGGAGACAAGAATACAGAGCTGATTCTCGACTCTGCTGTTCGTGTGAGATGGCGAAACATGACCACTCACGCTTATCGGCAAGGCACATGATGATGATGATGATGATGATGATGATGATGATGATGATGATGATGATGATGATGATGATGATGATGAATATGATGATGATGATGATGATGATGATTGCAAACTTTCCTCAATGGTTGTCTTTTCTAGACATTCATGTTTAAATAGAAAATGTGGCGTTTGCAGGACGTTGCGATCAATCCCAACCTCAGGTCGTTTTTGTATACAAGTTTACATTCAGTAGTTTTGCCATTGTTTCCTGAACGGTTAGTCAACGTATATAATGCACCAAGTCTGATACCACATTAACGACATTTAACCCTAGAACTACCATGGAGTTCAAATAGACCCCAGTGTCAACTTTCGCGTCTGTCGTTGTGTCGTAGTGTACTTATTATGGGGGGTACGGGGTGTCAGGTATTGGTAGCACCTTTGGTAAGGATGGCTCTCATGTCCTTTCAGGATCCATCCCCCATTGGTCCAAGCCTGACACCCAGCTCGTGCCTGTGGCTCCTAGTAGCTGTCAGCATGTGACAGCGGCCACCCCCCGGGCAACAGCTGTGAGAGGCTGGCTAAACCAGGCGCGGGTAGCCGATTTGGTGTCAAACCAAGCGGTGAAGTAGGGTATGCCTACTCAGCATGTTAAGACAGGATCCGAAAGACTGCGCGGAAGAAATCGTTCCTGATTCAACGGGCAAGACGGCGTTTACCTGCAAAGCGTTGTGGAAGGTAATGAGCACGGCAAGGCACTTAGAGCGCCCTGGTCATCCACTTCACCTGTATTCGTCTCTAGTCGTCTTGACTTGTCCTGCCACTGGATTCAGATGGACTCAGGCGAGAGAGTGAGGTCGACAAATTGCGCAACTCTTCCTCACTTTAATCCAATACATCGCGCAAGTCATTCTTCATTCTTCATCCAACATTTTTTAAATATTTTATTATACCCCCGCTGCTTACCATTGTGGAGTTCGTTGTAATGTATATATGTACACTCTGTCCGTGTTTAGTGTATTTCGCTTGTTTGCAGGAGTTACACATACCTAACTGTTTTTAGTTTCCTGTTGTTACATCCTGCTGCAGCAGTTATTTCTCATATGAATATTGCAACTCATTTCGATCATTGTAATATTTCAGAGGTAAAAATGTGGACATCTGTATAATTGAAATACTTAGTCCCTAGGGAAATAAATTGAAACGATGGTTTTAAGGAACAAGGGAGACAAGAAAAACTAATTTATTTGAGTACAAAAGAAGGTAACGTAATGCAAATGGTTAGTTTGATGAAACGTTAGCATAATATATAAATAAACATATGACTACGCTGATCAACACCTACTAAAATAAATTTAAATAATTGCGATATCTTAGATTTCCAGTATGTGACCTCATGTGGTAGATAATATCACAAAAAAGTGCAGTCTACCTACAGCATAATAAACCTACTGTAACATTCGTTTAATCACACCGTATTGCTTGGTCAATTAATATTTTTGTCAGGCACATGTGCATGTGTCTCATAATGATAGGAAATATGGTCGAAGAGACTTTTCATGACACGAAGAAACATGATATCGATGTCCGTCTTTGATACACAAGTGGATTACGACCATCGCTGATGTTTGCCTTAACGCTGGAGATATGTTTTATCCTAGCAAAGACAAGCGGCTGTTTGAGGTGTTCAGCTACACTGACGCTCAGTCACCGAACATGTAACATATTTTATCTTAGTGTTCTTTGTAATATGAGAATTTGGTGACAAAACACATCTCTTGATTTGCTCATCACTATCTCGGCATTAAGACATAACTGTGACAAAAACTTCCTACTTACCATTTTCCGCTATCCATTTTTATTATGTCCAAACCTGCTGATTGGAACAGAATCTGTTCACAGTCAAGAGGGTAAAGACAAGCTCCAGGGTTTCTCTGAGAAAACTGCACTCGTGAACATAACGACGTGTTCCGGAATCGAAACCACAACCTTCGGAACGCGCGGTAGAGGGCATAACAACTTCGCTTGTCCTGTCTAGAACTTTACTCCCATAACAGTCTATTTAAATGCCTCTCCATTGTAAGAGTCTGTTGCTTTCACGTGTAAATTAACTATCACATCTTGCATCCATCTAGGTTGTGGTCTTCCTCTTTTCCCACACTTTGTACACTATATGAGAGGAATCATCATTGAGGGACGTAACACCAATAAGATTAGATATGAGAGGAATCATCATTGGGGGATGAAACATCAATAACAGTAGATATGAGAGGAATCATCACTGCATATGATACATTGTTTAAAGACAGATTATGTTCGTCACTAGGAAGAAGGATACACCACAATGTAATAAACAGGTATATGGGAATATTCTTAAACATGTGAATCACGGAGCAGTCATGACATCTGATGGGAGGTGCCTTGACGAGATTAGAACACAAATCACCTTGGCGAAAGTAGCCTTTTGCCAGACGGAAAATATACTCGCCCATAAAAGATGTCAGTTGCAACGAGAAACTTTGTTTAGGTACTGCATAGAACCTATACTTTTGTATGGATGTGAAGCGTTGATAATTAGCAAACAATCCATAAAACATCTAATGCCTGTGGTAATTTGGTTTCTTAGGAAATTGCAAAGAATACCATGGGCAGGCAGGAAAAAAAAACAATGACCAAGTCCTATTAGAAATAAATAAACACCGTACACTGATTACAGAAATTAGACGTAGACAGTCACAATGTTGTGGATACGTTATGAGAATAAATAAATGGGAATACAGGGTGACAATTGGCAAGTTTGAGGGTAAAAGAACAAGTGGAAGAGAGAGAAGTAAATACCTGGATGGTTTGACCAAATGGCATGTTCAAGACAAGAACACAGAGCTGATCCATGACTCTGGTGATCATGTGAGACGGCGAAACAAGACCGGCACGCTTATCGGCTTGGAATAATATGATGATGGTGATGACGACGATGATGGTGATGATGATGATGATGATGATGTTGATGATAATGATGATGGTGATGCTGATGTTACACTTTCATCCATAGTTATCTTTTCCAAAACTTCGTGTTTTAAAAGAAAATGGTATATGGCTTTTGCAGGACGTTGCGATAAACCACAACCCCATTTTGCGTTTGTATACAAATTTACATTGAGTATTTTGCCACTGTTTTATGAACGGAAAGTCAACGTTGAACCCCGACCAGCCAGTGCACTGAACGATTCCTCCACCCGAATATGACGCACTGGAAGTTCATGCGGAAGCGTTTTAATCCCCGCGATCACACAGATTGTCCCTGTTTTTATACATCTCCAAAACATTTCAGTTTCTGTAAACACATAAGCCGCTCTAGAGAATGTTGTAAGAAAGGTAAAGGAGGAATGTGATATTGGAGGAACATCCAAGCTGCTTGATTATGCAGATGATATAGATATTATAGGGGATAATGAACAAAAGACATTAGAAATATTGACTCACGTAAAGGAAAAAACCCAACAGATGGGGTTGGTTATCAACCAAGATAATACAGAATATATGGTAATTTCAAGAGAAGGAATTACTAAAACCCTGGCCACATACCAATTGATAATATGACCATTAAAAGAACGGAAACATACAAATACCTGGGTACAATCTTCAACTGCGCCAACATCATAAGGGAAGAAATACAAACTAGAATCAATTCTGGAAATAATATATACTATGCACTACAATATCTACTATAATCAAATACGCTATCTCGTAACATCAAAACCACAATATACAAAACACTGATCAGACCAGTTGTGCTGCATGGCTCTGAAACCTGGATTACAAAGAAAGGAGACGAAGCCTTGTTACAAACCTTTGAGAACAAAGTTTTAAGACGCATCTTTGAACCCATTAGGGATACACAAAGTGGAGAGTGGAAAAGAAGAAGTAACAAAGACATTTATGATATGTTTAAGTCCCCGCTAATCACTGGTATCATGAAGGCTAATAGACTACAATGGCTGGGGCATATAGAAAGAATGGAAGATAATAGGGAAACAAAACTAGCTTACGCTCAGGAAATAAATGACCTTAGACCCCGAGGTAGACCAAGAAGACGGTGAAGAGATAATATATATACAGACCTACAAGCACTTGGAATCAACGACTGGCAAGAGAAGGTCAACCAGAGAGACGAATGAGGACGGATTGTATCTGCAGCAAAGAACCTCAATGGCTCGGAATGCTGAAGAAGAAGAAGAAGAAGAAGAAGAAGAAGAAGAAGAAGAAGAAGAAGAAGAAGAAGAAGAAAGAAGAAGAAGAAGAAGAAGAAGAAGAAGAACGAACGAACGAACGAACGAACGAACAAACTTTATTTTCAAAGGGTTAAGAATTGGGCACGCAGGCCCGTCTAATATTCTGCCCTTCTATCACTCGCTTT
Organism: Cepaea nemoralis; assembly: GCA_014155875.1. Taxonomy (NCBI): domain Eukaryota; kingdom Metazoa; phylum Mollusca; class Gastropoda; order Stylommatophora; family Helicidae; genus Cepaea; species Cepaea nemoralis. The sequence goes on from JACEFZ010001783.1 coordinate 26,789, forward strand.
CATACATTATTTCATTCACACATCATTCAAGGTTATCAGAGAACAGCAACAATATAAAAGATATGCATTATAAAGGCATGGGCAAAAATGCGAACATCAAAACTACACGACACAGTAAAATTAGATAATGATCTGACACTTGTTATTAGCCATGTGGAATATACTGGCCTACCAAAAGGGGACTGGCTGTTATACTAGGGTTTTGTTATTATTATTATTATCTCTATTATTAAGGGGGAAGATAATCCGTACTGAGATAGTGTTCGAGTAATTTGCGATTATATGAATAGGGATTGGTGATGTCTTTGATTTCTTGTGGAAGATTGTTCCACAGCTGAGCTGCAGAGTACGTTAAGCTTGTTTTGTATAAGTCAATCCTAGGCTTCGGAATGTGTAATATATTTAAACGTTTACTGTGTCTAGCATTATATTTAAACAATGGCCAAAGGTAATTTGGGGCATTCCGATGCAGGATTTTGTGAATTAGTTTAGCTTTATTGAAAAGCAGGCATTTGAGGAGTGGTAGTAACTGATGGTGTTTATACAGGCTAGGATTGTCAGATAAATGTTTGTTATAAATTAGACTCATGGCCCGTTTCTGGAGTGAGTAAAGTCGTTTGGTGTTTGAATTAGAAAAACCGTCCCAAATTGTAGAGCAAATTGTAGAGCAGTAGTCAAAGTGTGTCTGTATATTAGAAGTATAGAATAGTGTCCTCATCAAGGAAGTTTTTAATTTTGGCGAGTTGGTAGACTTTTTTCGCTGTTTGTTTAATAAGCGCTTGAACGTGGGAATTAAATGTTAGGTTTCTATCAATGATTATGCCTAATGTTTTGTGCTCAATTACACTTTCTACTGGCATGTTATCGATGTGAAGTTGAAGTGATGTGTGTGAGCTTAGAGTTTGAAGTCTTTGTCTGGTTGTTAGTAACATTGATTTTGTTTTAGTGATGTTAATTTGCATACGGTTTGAATAGCTCCACCTAACTACATTATTTAATTCTAGTTGTAAAGACGACTCCAATAAAATACAGTTTTCAGCATTTGTATACACTGTACAGTCGTCTGCAAATAGATCGCAGGACGACGAAAGATGCAAAGGTAGATCGTTAATATATATGGCAAACAATAGAGGGCCAAGAATAGAGCCTTGCGGTACTCCAATATTGAAGGTAGTGGTATGAAAGAAGAAGAAGAAGAAGAAGAATAGTTCAAATTGTATTTTGATTTCACTGCTTCTGCCGCCCCCTTACGGCGCTGTCTGATGCGGCCGCCTCTCTGTATCATAGCACGGCACGGCCCTGGTTTTATATGTAAAAATGTTGAAATATCTATAAAAGGAATTCTTAGTATCAAGGGAAAATAAATTGAAATACAATTTTTAAGTGACAAGGGAGACAAGATAAATAGTTTATTGGTGTATATATGAAGTATGTATACAGCAAATAATTTATACCAAAGAACGTATCGTGTAATATCTAATGAAAAGTATAATTACTCTGATCAGAAACTACTAAAATACATTGAAGTGATTGCGACATCTTAGAATTCCATTATGTGATTTCAATGCGGTAGATAATATAATAAAGGAAGTGTCGTCTACATACGTATAACATATCAATTGTCATATCATTTTAATCGTTAGGATAATCGTCAGTATGCGCGTAATATTTTTGGCAGCACATGCACATGTGCCTCATAATGATAGCAAATGTGGTCATAGAGACTATTAATGGAGTAAAGAAACAGATGATATCAATGTTCGTCTTTGATACACAAGTAAAAAGTAAAATACGACAGTCGCAGATTTTTGCTGTAACGCTGGAGTTATATTTGATCTTAGCAAAGGCAAGCCACTGTTTGAGGTGTTCAGCTGCAATGACACCCAGTCGTAGAACATGTAACATACTTTACCTTAGTTTTCTTTCTAATACGAGAATTTGGTGACAAAACACACTCGTGTCTTACCCCTTACTCCGTCTGCTCATCACTGTCTCGGCATTAAGTCATAACTGTGACAAAACCTCCCTACTTATCACTTTCCGCCATCTATTTTTGTTAGGTCCTGTCGTATATCTTGGGAAATCTCAAAGAGACAGTGGAAAACTAGAATTCATCTTTCCCAATGTGATCCTGGCTCCACTATAATTTTAGTAGCCGTCTATGTTTTAGCACATATTTAATGGCATAATGTACTTCATTTTTCAAATTTGCTCAACATACCAAGTGTAGTGAATCTTTACAAACTCCCGACATTATATTTTCATATTGTGTAGATTATGTGAATTGAAACTCATGACGTGTGGAAATGTCCTGAGTGCAGTGATGTTAGTTCTTAGCTAAACTCAACTCAATTCAACTCAACTCATTGTAATGCTTCACAGGTAAAAATGTAGAAATCTGTATAACATGAATTCATGGTATCAAGAGAAATAAATTGAAAAGGTGTTTTACAACACGGGAGACAAGAAAAAATAATTGTTGTTTTTTTTTTTTTTTTAAAGTATAGATAAAGGCTGTGTAATGCAAACACTTAGTTTGAAGAACGTATGGCATAATATCCAAGGAACTATATTGTCAGTCTGATCAATAGCTACTAAAATAAATTTTAAGTAATTGCGATATATTTGATGTTCAGTATGTGACATCATGTGGTAGATAATATCACAAAAGAAATGCATTCTACCTACGGGTAATATATCTACTGCAATACCCGCTTAATCCCACTGGTATGTGTGCTTGCTTAATTAATAGATTTGATAAATGATAGTAAATATTATCATAGAGACTTTTCATGGCTAGAAGAAACAGATGATATCGATGTTCTTCTTTGATACACAAGTGGTTTACGATAGTCACTGATGTTTGCCTGGAGTTATATTTGATCCTAGCAAAGATAAGTCGCCATTTGATGTGTTCAGCTGCAATGACTCTCAGTCGCCGAACATGTAACATATTCCACCTTAATTTCAAAACACATCTCTTGATCTGCTCATCACTATCTCGGTATTAAGTCATAATTGTGATAACACATTCCTACTTACATAGCATATCGCCGTATTCCCGTTGCTAGGGAGTGACGGACCTATGTCCCCAGTCCGTAGACTTGGTATTAATAAGGGTTGAAGACAGGGGATTTCCCTTGTGACATCATTTGAATAGATGACGTGAAACTACACGCTGTCCCCAATGCACTGTGTAGTTTTAGTGCAGAAAATGTCTGCGTAGTCATTCTGACGTCATTATTAGTAATTTAGCTGATGTACTGAATCCATAATGTAAATAGTAATTCAGCTAACGTAGTTTTGGTGGTATTCACATAGTGATCTAGACTCATCCCGTCACAGTGACCATGTCTGTCCACAGCCTTCTGTCTAGTGTACCGCCACCCATTCCAGTTACAGACGTTCCTCCATGCCATCTGTCCAGCATCTACTCTCTTGTTCTCCACTTGTCTTTCCTCCCCTCCAGCTTTCCCGTTGTGACAACATGCCCTAGTTTTCTACTTCACATGACATACCCAAAGAATGTGAACTGTCATCTTCTGATGCGAGTTGCTAGTTCTGTTTGTGAGTCTGTCTGAACAACACCTAGAGTAGCACAATGAATGGGGCATCTTGCAGTCTGTGCTATACAATAACTGTGTGAAACTAGTTATAGATGTTGATCATCATAACGATGATGACAAATGCGACGACGACAACACCAACAATAACAATAATAATAACAACAACAATAACAACAACAACAACACACACAAAACAATGATAATAGCAACAATAAAAATGACCATGCAGATCTATGCAGCCGGTTTGGGAGGATTAATAAAACGATGGGATAAGTGCATCAATGTTGGTGGCAATTATGTTCAGCAATAAAGGGACAATGTATGTATAAAACCAATGAATAGAACATGCTTAGACCACATGATCTGTCCATCATTGGGTGTCACAGCTATTAATAATGCTGACGCTACATTCCTAGCATTCCAATGCTCCCTAGTGCAAACGCTTTTGGAGAGAAGTGTGTTTTTGTAGTTGTGCTGTTGTCGTGTCCTCCTTTAAAGTGTCGTCCCTGGAGTGAGGAGAGTCAACACCCACATTATAATTTTTCTTTCCTATCAATATCCTGGAGAATCTACCAGCTTCCGTCCAACACACTCCATCAGCCCATGGACACATTTTCCTATCACTCTCTCACTGTCGTACTATGCCCCCTCTCATACTTCCCCAACGCAACATATTCAACAACTCTTGCTTCTAAAAATTAATAAAGATTAATTTATTAAAAGAAAAGTGTAACGTATATGAGACGTGTATGCGAAGAAAATGTGTGATGTGTTCTGTAATGTGTGTAGGATCGGACTCTCAGATAATAGCATAGTCAGTTCATCCTTGCAAGGACACACCACAGCACGTTAAGTCAGAACAAGTCCACCTCACCCGGTACTGTATCTCTCTGGCCGGACACTGACTGTCATCTGTAGCTACCTGGTAATCCATATTCCTGATCATCCGAAATAGATACTGTTTGTAAATTACAGCTGATCATGGACCGGTTGCCCAATGCACATAATTTCCTATCGTTCTTAAAGAATGCACAAATCCTTTGTAGTGAGTATTTAAGTATCACTGTTACTGTTAATATACCTGAACCTAACTAGTGTCTATCTAGGTTCAGGTATCATGTCTTTTAAACTATTTCACTAGAATATATCACACCATGTGACTATTATATTGATGTTCTTGTGTAGGTACCAATGTTCTTATGTTGTGTGATGCATTAACAATCATCACCCATCTTAGGTGAACCATCTTTCTTCTCGAACGTTATTCCTTTTTTGTAAGAAACATTTTTGTGTCCAACTGGTGTTATGTCTAATTGATGTTGCACTTCATCAAACCCAGTGTTGAACTTCCTCGTAACTGGTATGGAACCTGTGAGAGAAACAACACATCTGGTGATAGTACTAGTCACTGATCCTACCGGCTGAGTGTAAGCCTATTGCCTTGCTCAGTTATTTTACAGCTAACTAAACTCTGTCATAGAGCATATTAGCTCCTCACCTACGTCCGAATCAGGCGATGACAAGGAAAGACCCATAAACAGAGTGCACAACTTCAGTGGGCAAACCATTGAAAGATCCCCCCATTGGACACTTTCCCCATCTTAAATCTCTCCAATTATCTCCCCGCTATCTTATTCATCCTAGCAGAGCCAATTATCACTTCACTACTCTAACTAGTTTCCAACTAACAGTGCTAATCATCACACTCTAGTTTTAACAAGACCACTGCCTATATTAATTAGGCCTAAATAGACTATATTGACTACCTTATGCAAAACCGCCTCATTCCGGGATGGCTGCTACACTTTGCCATAACGACACATGCTAGTTAATATTAAATTAATCTAACACTGTAGAGCTCTCCCACAAACACGTCCATTATAATCCACGGTTTTGGTCAACACTGTTTCTCCCAATCATGGTTTATGGCAAAACCTAAAATTGGTCACGTGACGGTATTCTTCCTGTCCACACAGGTGTTATTTGGGCATATCATCCATTGTCAAGAATCTATCCTCCCTGGCTCAATCAATTTCAGAGTTGTCATCACTTGTTTTGACTCCCACAACAAGCTAGCGAGTTCCTGTGTGCTCCCAACAACGGGTTTCCACAACAAACCGCCAATCTTCCTGATGTCCGGAAACTCTAAATGACAGACGGACTGTTTTCTTCCGAGCTGAGTACTTCCGCTCTCAATCCAACCTGTTTATGAACTGTCAAAGCGATGTATGGACTCATCTCACTCACTTCCAAATGTTCCCATGTTGTCGACCCCAGGTGTAAACACGTGCAGCTGCAACTTTTGACCGTCCTGGGGATTTAGACATCCAATTTGTTTTTTCTGTTAGTTAAAATAGTTTTGGCTTTGCAGATAGGCCGGTTAATCAGAAAGTCTCTATAGTAATCAACTGGTTAAACGCAGGGTTTTATTTTTGTGAGAGCTGTGCAGAAGTGAACCAGACCGATTGCGCAATATGCGACATTGTATGTATAAAATTAAACTGGTTTCAAGTTGTTATCTTAGTAAGTTATTTTTCTACAGCCATTTGTGACTTACTTATTAACTGACCCTCGTACTTAATTTACAATTGTAACTGTTCTTCATAACCAGTTACTTCAGTTCAGATAACTGTTTATCAATGTCTGGGCACATATCTGTCGTGCCCAAAGTCATAAGCGCGGCTAGGTTAGTGTCGGTGAGTCTGGAACGTGGCTTGTTTTGTTTGTTTGTTTGCTTGTTTGTTTGTTTGTTTGTTTGTTGTTATAACGGTCATTGCGGAAAATGACTGCTCACATCTGTAAGTCGAACCAAAACGACAAATGTATCTCTGGGCGAATGAACGCAGGTGTTCAAATTGATTGACAGGTAATAGTCACCAGAATGAAATCATATGATCAGCTGAAGGTGAAGCATGCAGCTCATAGAAATTTACATCTCATTCGGAATTGCATTTCAATTCAATTACTTCGTGCTGAAGGTTTTACTATATTTGACAGAGCTTGGCATCAGGAAATATGAACGGATTTATGAAAAGGGCAATATTATCCATCTCTTTTGTAAACTCTTGAAATCTCGACTGAAAGATATCCAGAAGACTTTCAACTTTTACTTTGTATTGTAATAAGTCATATTTGTTTTCCACCACAAGCGTATTCAGAGTTGGAAACGCCTCTAAAGTCCTTTCAGTAAGCTATCCAATAAACAGTCGTAGTCTCATTTTAAATGAAGAAATCCCATTGCACACAAATTTGTGAATAGTTTGTTGTTTTCCCTGGATCCTCGCATTTAAAGAGTTTAAATGAGACGTTAGTTAGTCTTTCCTCTTGAGCCTAAGGCGGCGCATAGGGCAGAAGTCCTGTCTCTCCATGCCTGGCGGTTCGCTGCTATCTGTTGTAGATCTTGGATATTTACTTGGCCATTGAATGAGCCTTCTCTAATGATGGTTCTACGCAGGGTCTCTCTTGGTCTTCCCCGTTTTCTTTTCCCTACCGGTGACCATATGAGGGCTTGGTAGGGAAGTCTTGTCTTGTCCATTCTGAGTACATGGCCGATGTAGTTCCAACGGCGTCTTCTTATGAAATTGGATACTGTATCTTGCTTAGTCTCTTGTCTTATTTGCGAATTGGTTCTGAAGTCTGTCCAGTGGATGTTTAGAAGTCTTCTAAGACATTTGTTCTCAAAATTGTCTAATTTTTTATCTAAAGCTACCGTTGATTTCCAACTTTCACATCCATACGTTAACACTGGAATCACACAAGAGTTGAAGATTTTAAGTTTTGTGTGTTTGCTGAGTGTCTTTGACTTCCAGATGTTTGACAGTTTGTTGAAGGCACTAGATGCCAGTGCGATTCTAGTTGATATTTCATTCTGGTGTTGAGTCCCCTGTGGATGTCATTTTGCTTCCTAGGTATGTGAAGCTGTTGACTTTTTCAAGAACGTAGCTGTTCAATTTGGTCTCATCTGAACTGTTGGTAAGATCAATAGTCTTTGTTTTTGTGGTGTTAATTTGGAGACCAATTTGCCCTGAAACATTTTGGAGGTGGTTTATTTTCTCTTGAGCATCCGGATGCGTTGAACTCAAAAGCACTATGTCGTCGGCAAAGTCCAGGTCTTCTAGAATTTTGTCAACCCAATGAATACCCATATTTGTGTTGCTTGTGCATTTGCGCATGACCCAATCGATAGCTATTCCAAAAAGCATCGGTGATAAGACACAACCCTGTTTCACTCCTGTTTCGACTGAGAACCAGTCAGAGTTGCCTGTTTCTGTTCTTACGCAGCAACGTGTCTCTTTGTAGAAAGATTTTATGACGTTGGTATATTTGGTAGGAAAACCATAGATGTTAAGTAGATTCCAAAGTGAAGGACGGTGGATGCTGTCGAAGGCTTTTTGAAAGTCGACAAAGTTTGTGATTAATTTCGACTGGAATTCTACGGAGTCTTCAATGATTATTCTGAGGGTGAAAATGTGGTCTATGCATGACCGTTTTGGTCTGAAGCCTGCTTGTTCTTCTCTGAGCCTTTCATCTATCGCCTTTTTCAATCTCTCAAGTAACATGCTACAAAAAAGTTTTCCTGGTACTGACAATAGAGTGATACCACGCCAATTATTGCAATCAGACATATCGCCCTTTTTAGGCAGTTTGAAAATTACACCATCTTTCCACTGTTGTGGTGGGGATTCGCTTTGCCAGATTTCATTGATCAGCTGTAACAAACGTTGTAAGGTGTTCTCATCTGCTGCTTTGAGCATTTCTCCTGAGATTTCATCTTCACCAACAGCTTTGTTGTTCTTCAATTTTTTGGTGGCTGCTTTAATCTCTTCCATGGTGAATGACTCGCAGGAGGCATCCAGTGGGGGCATAGTAATTTCTCCATCCAGGTTCGGAACAGTGTCAGGCTGCGGTCTATTTAATATTTCTTTGAAATGTTCTGCCCATCGTTGCTTTTGAAGGTCATCGGATAACAGTAATAAATGAGACGTAATGTGCACCAAACATACCAGGTCATTAAGCCAGTCATCTTTCAGCAGAAATGCCCGTTCTGTGGGCAATTCATTTATTTCAGACAGACACAGATAGACAATATTGTTTCAGTACCCCAATCTTCATTGAATTCACGACAAGCAACGTCTTCACATTTTCGCTTTTTACCATTGTTTAATTTTAGATTTTCCACACTCATGTTTATAGGCTTTAACGGTAAATTTTATTTGAAAAAAAATTTAATTTCAGCACAATACTTCCGACTCTGCCAACCAGTTGTAACAGATGACAACATGGCGCCTTGCGCACTCTGTTTGGTCGATAAGGCGGGGATATGGGAACTTCATAAAGTTTCGTTGCGAACTGAACAGGCGCATTCGATAATATTTGAGCATAACAACCACGAGCAGAGTAAATTATTGCACGCTGACGGGGCATTCCGAGTGTATTTTTTTAAATTATTACAATATATTATATTAAATAAGAAGCCTCGCGTGCCACTTTCGGACAGCTGGCGGGCCACAAGTAGCCCGCGGACCTTGATTTGGGAACCTCTGCCATAGAACTACCATGGGTCCAATTGGACTCCAGTGTCAACTTTCGTGACTGTCAATGTGTCGTAATATACTTATTTGAATATTTGATATTACTATATTGTGTTATCCCTCAATCATACCTCCCTTTTTACAAAAAACGATGGTCATCGTTGTGTAGTTAGTTGTAAGGTATGTACATTGTCTCCGTGTTTAGTATTTCTCATCTTTTCGCAGGTGTTACACGTACCTAGCTGATTTTATTTCATATTGATACATCCTGCTGCAGCCGTTATTTCTTTTATGAATATTGCAACTTGTCTCAATTATTGTAATGTTTCACAAAGGGGCGTGCGGTAGATTTTCTCAGAATGATGCAAGTCTTCGAAATACCGTCCCTTAAATTGTGTTTATTTGTTTGTTTGTTTTCGAAATATCGCCCGTTAAAGATGTTTAATTGTTGAATTGTTCAAATTGTATTTTGATTTAACTGCTTCTGCCGCCCCCTTACGGCGCCGTCTGATGCGGCCGCCTCTCTTTATCATAGCACGGCACAGCCCTGGTTTTATATGTAAAAATGTTGAAATATCTATAACAGGAATTCTTATTATCAAGGGAAATAAATTGAAATGACATTTTTAAGCGGCAAGGGAGACAACAAAGATAGTTTATTGGAGTATATATGAAGAATGTATTCAGCAAATAGTTAGACCGAAGAACAATTAGCTTAATATCTAACTAAAGGAAATATTTTTCTTATCAAATTTACTAAAATAACTTGAAGCAATTGCGATCTCTTAGAATTCCAGTATGTGATTTCGTATGGTAGATAATATAATAAAGGAAGTGCTGTCTACAAAACAACAATATATCTAATGCAATATCCGTTTGATAGTTGTAATAGGTAACTCTGGAATCGTAATATTTTTGGCAGCACATGTACATGTGCCTCATAATTATAGCACATATGGTCATAGAGACTATTAATGGAGTAAAGAAACAGATGATATCGATGTTCGTCTGTGATACACAAGTAAATCTTAAACAAACGACAGTCGCAGATTTTTGCCGTAACGCTGGAGTTATATTTGATCCTAGCAAAGACAAGCCACCGTTTGAGGTGTTCAGCTGCAATGACACCCAGTCGTAGAACATGTAACATACTTTACCTTAGTTTTCTTTCTAATACGAGAATTGGGTAACAAAACACATCTGTGTCTTATCCCTTACTCCGTCTGCTCATCGCTATCTCGGCATTGAATCAATATTTTTTTTAATTCGCATATCCTTTACAGGACATCACTGTCAACATCAGCATCTTTCAGCTGTCTGTTGATTTCATGAAAAGATTACGCTCAGTAGTTTACCATTGTTTCTGAGCGGCCGGCTCAGTTATCCCGCAAGTCACCAGCGGTGGTAGAACCGCTTCCAGTTCTCGCCCGCTACGAGACTCTGCGTGATAAACGGGATTACGGAGAAAGTGGTGTAACCCCTCGGCCAAAGAGACCGGCATTCAATCATTACTGTGACAACATCTCCCTACTTATCACTTTCCGCCATCTATTTTTGTTAGGTCCTGTTTTATATCTTGGGAAATCTCAAAGAGATAGAGTAAAAATTGGATTCATCTTTCCCAATGTGACCCTGTTCCACTATGATTATAGCAGCCTCCAATGGCTCAATTACTTAAGGCTATTAATAGGGTCCAGGGGAGCCAAGGAAGTCCTAAGGGCAACAAGGAAACGATTTCCTTGAATAATAATAAACGTGTGGAGTTTCCTTGCCTCTCTGCTCTCAGATAAATAATTAATATCTAGGGTGAATTAATAGTTAACAGACAATAAAATGAACACTCAAAGAATTAATGTAAAACTCAGAGTATTAAAATGAACACTCAAAGAATTAATGTAAAAGAGTGTAAAATGAAATTTCTATTAACCTTAATAAGAAACAAACTGGGGATGGGATTTGGCTATTCGGATCACAAGTTAATCACCCATTTCAAAAGGCATGGTATGTATCCATTAATACATTAAACAATCACCTTTTAAGAAAAACCATAACCCATATTTCCCCAGTGGATTGTATCATACTCATAGATCTGTTAGATTAAAATAATAATCGTAATTCTCTATCTTAAGCTCAATCCTCTCAACTCCATGTTGGGTTTATGGACCCTAATTGTTCAAATGTTCTGTGAGACTAAATGAATTGGGTCCATAATAAGTTTTTTTGTTCTGGTTCAGGTAGGATGATCGTCGAGGTTGCCTCTCTAATTACATGTTCAGGCTAAAAGTCCCCTGGTTGATTCATAGTGATACTGGGTACCTGCTTTATGGGGTTGGATGGAACTTTCGCCTGTTAGTTCTTCCAAAATAGGATTCGTCATCTCTCCAGCCAGGAGTTCCCATCAAGAGTCATATCTGTTTCTGGATGGATTTGATACTTAAATTTCAGTATCAAAACATATTGTTTGTCTAACGCTGGAGTTATATTTAATCCTAGCAAAGATGAGCCGCCGTTTGAAGTGTTCAGCTGCAATGGCTCTCAGTCGCTTAACATGTAACATGGTTTACCTTAATTTCCTTTATAATACGAAAATTTGGTTTAAACAAAAACACACATCCGTATCTTACCCATCTTGGTCGGCTCATCACTGTCTCGGCATTAAATTATATCTTTGACAAAACCTTCCTACTTATCATTTTCCGCCACACATTTTTGTTATGTCCAAACCTACGTTTTGTTTGGAAATGGATCTGCTAAAACGCAAGATAACCGAGTTCATTACACCGGGTTTTATCCTATATAGCCCAGTAATTTTCCACAGGACGGGTTGCAGAACGTGTCGCACAAAGTACGAACTACGCAACTTCAGCCTGGGTCTCTCCTAGAAAAGTGCACATTTTAATCAAACGATGTACGCCGGAATCGAACCCATAACCTTCGGAATGTGTGGCATGTGGCGTTAAAAGGCAAGAGGGTCGACTTCGTTTCACGGGGTGTTATCCCATATAGCTCAGTATATTTTCGCTGGCCGGCTCACCGAACGCGTCGCACAAAGTACGATCTACGCAACTCCAGCGACAAGCCCCAGTGTTTCTCAGAGAAAACTACACTCGTTAACAAAACGACGAACGACGGAATCGAACCCATAACCTTCGGAACGCAAGGCAGGTGACGTAACCAGTTCGCTTGTCCTGTCTAGAACTTTACTACCACTATAATAGCATTAGTTATCAGAGGAATCACCATTGGGGTACGTGACATCAGTAACATTAGGTATAGAGAAATCACTATTGGGGGAATTGATTTTAATAGCATTAGATATGCGGATGATACTGTGTTGATTGTAGACAATCAGCAGGACCGGCAACATTTAGTAGATGCGGTTGTTGCACATAGTGAACAACTAGGTTTAGAATTAAATTGTATGAAGACACAGATTATGGTGGCCACTGGGAAGAAGACCACAATGTAATATGCAGGTTATTGGGCATATTCCTACACAGGTGAATTGATACAACTATCTTGGAACAGTCATAACATCTGAAGAGAGGTCCCTCGACGAGATTAGTACAAGAATCACCATGGCAAAGGTAGCCTTTTGCCAGACGGAAAACATACTGACCAATAAAATGATGTCAATTGCAACGAGAAAAGGAGTGTTGAAGTGCTACATAGAACCTGTACTTTTGTATGGATATGATGCGTGTATAACTAGCAGACAAGCTGAAAAACATTTAATGGATGTGGAAATTTGGTTTCTGAAGAAAAAGTTTAAAAATGCTATAACATTAATTATGAGATGATTCATCATGGGGGGGGGGGGGGTGTTTCCCTAATGTCAATAACATTAGTTATGAGAGGATTCACAACTGACGTGACATCAATAACATTAGACACGAGACGGAAAAAAAAACATTCGGGGACGTAACATCAATAGCATTTGATATGCGAATGATACAGTCTTGATTGGAGACAATGAACAGGATCTGCAACATTTAGTAGATGCGGTTGTTGAACATAGTGAACACCTAGTGTTAGAAACTAAATTGTATGAAAACACAGATTATGGTCGTCACTAGGGAAGAAGGAAATACCACAATGTGATATGTAGGTAAATGGGAATATTATTAAAGAAGTGAATTGTTATAACTATCTCGTAAGATAGGGAGATGCCTTGACAAGATTAGAACAAGAATCGCCATGGCGAAGGTAGGTAGCCTTAATCCAGATGGAAAACATACTGACCAATAAGAAGATGTCAATTGTAACGAAAAAAGACTGTTGAGATGCTACATAGAACCTGTACTTTGTATGAATATGAATCGGGTATTAGCCGAAACCGTGGGTAATTATTCGAGACAATGCAAAGAATGCCATGGACAGAGAGAAAAACCAATGACGAAGTCCTACAAGAATCAAACAAAAACCGTAAATTGATTAGAGAAATTAGACGTAGACAGTCACAATTTTTGGAAACGTTATTTTTATTTTGATTGGTTTTATATTTTCTTATCCCACGCCCCTCTTCTATTATTAATTTATGTTCACCATTGTGGATTTTGTTGTAAGGTATGTACACTGTGTCTGTGGTTAGTATATCACTTTTTCGCAGGAGTTACACGTACCTAACGGTTTTTATGTTCTATTGTTACATCCTTCTGCATCCGTTACTTGTCCTATGAATACAGCAACTCGTTTCAATCCTTGTAATGTGTCATAGAAAATTATGTGGAAATCTGTATAATAGAAATTTATAGTTTCGAGGGAAATAAATTTAAATAACATTTTTAAGCTAAAAGGGAGACAAGAACAATAATTTATTGAAGTATAAATGAAAGCTGTGTAATGCAAACAGATAAATTGAAGAACGTATAGCGTTATATCCAAGGAAATAGATTGACACCCTGATCAACAAGTATTAAAGGCCATATTAAGTTGTTGCGATATCTTAGATTTCCAGTATGCGAACTCATTTGGTAGATAATATCATAAAGATAGTTCAGTCTACTTACGGGATAATATATTTAAGGCAATATCCGTTTTATCGTTAATAATGTATGTACGTGAACTTAATATTTTTGGCAGGCACATATGCATGTGCCTCAAAATGATAGCAAATATGGTCGTAGAGACTATTAATGGCGCGAAGAAACAGATGATATTGTGGTATACTGGGAATTAGGAAGCAGTACCCACCTTGGCCTACCCCGCCAGGAAGTGAAGCTATGAGGATGGGACAAATTTAGTTTGGAGGGGATGGGTCCTTGGAAGCCAAAGTGTCCCATATTAGCTCTGGAAATCTAGGGGTTTCCCAGGAATGTTGATAACTTCCCTCAAAAAGCTTCCTTACCGAAAAGAGAAACTTATTTAGCTCGTAAGTCCCCCACCTAAATTCATTTTCCCTTAAAGGTGAAATGATTACAGGAAATTTATATAATTTAAAGTTCCCTTTTCTGAGTAATCTGGGACCTGGGAGATTACAATAGAACAGGACGTTGCTGTCTATTCGTGTTTACCCAGCCACCTGTCGTTCCAAATTCTACAATTATGTGATATAGTTTCATTAACTAAACACACAAATAATAAAATGTTTTGTCACACCACAGATGTACTTGAAAAAAGAATGCAGGAAAAGTTAATTATGTTTATTAACCCGAAAAGCTGTGAAAAGAAGCCAATAAAGCATTTATGAACATATGAATTACACACATTGGTCTCTGGGATAATGTCCCTAATTCACTATGGAAAATGGAACTCTCGGAAGATCCAATGTTGATTAATAATAATAATAATAAGTCTTTATTTTCAAAGGGTTAAGAATTGGGCACGCAGGCCCGTCTGACATTCTGCCCTTCTTCTCTATTTCCTCTCATACATTCTTTCATTCAACATCACTTATGAAGCAACTTTTGACAACAAAAGAACATTAAAACGCATGAAAAATAATCAATAACAAATGACTCACTGAGGCAGTGTTTAACATGGGCATTATAAATACCTAAGGAGGGTGTAACGTGCCATACATAAGGGAATGTTTTTTGGCTAGTTGTCGTTTGAGATAAGTTACCATTATTGTTTTTTGTGTGTTATTTGTTATGGGGGCATGTAGTCTGTACTAAGGTAGTGTTCAAACAGGTTGCGAATGTATGTATCATGATTGGTGGTGTCTTTGATTTCTTGTGGAAGATTGTTCCACAACTGAGCGGCAGAGTATGCTAAGCTTGTTTTATATAAGTCTATCCTAGGTTTAGGGACATGAAGTATATTTAGTCGTTCGCTATGTCTAGAGTTATATTTAAACAATGGCCAAAGGTAGCTTGGAGCATTTTGAAATAGGATTTTGTGAATTAGTTTGGTCTTATTAAAAAGCAGGCGCTTGTGGAGTGGCAGTAACCGGAGACGTTTATATAGGTTAGAATTGTCGGTAAGCTTTTCACCATTAATTAAACGCACTGCCCTTTTCTGGAGTGAATATAGGCGTTTTGTTATTGATTTGGAGCATCCATCCCAGACTGTGGAGCAGTAATCAATATGTGTTTGTATATGAGAAGTATAGAATATCTCTCTTGTGTTTTCGTCAAGGAAATTTTTAATTTTGGCAAGTTGGTATACTTTTTTGGCTATTTGTTTAACTAGAGCATGAACATGTGAGTTAAAAGTTAGATTTTGATCTATGATAACACCCAGTGTCTTGTGCTCGGTGACACTTTCTACAGGCCTGCTGCCAATGTGCAGCTGAAGAGTTCTCTGCGAGTTTAGAGTGTGAAGTCTTTGCCTGGTTCCTATTAACATAGACTTTGTTTTAGTAATGTTAATTTGCATACGGTTTGCATGACTCCAGTTAACTACACTATTTATTTCCTGTTGCAAGGATAATTCTAGCACATTACGATCAACAGCGTTTGTATATACTGTGCAGTCATCAGCAAATAGATCGCAGGACGACGACAGATTTAATGGAAGATCATTTATATAAATGGCAAATAATAGAGGGCCAAGAATAGACCCCTGAGGTACTCCAATATTAATGGTAATGGCTTGAGATAAAACTTTATTGTGTGATACTACTTGCTTTCTGTCTAATAAGAATGATTTTATTAATGTCACTATATTACAACTTGCTTTCATTGTTTCTAGTTTTTTTAATTAGAATAGTATGATCTATCATATCGAATGCTTTCCTAAAGTCTATAAACACCGCTCCACATAGAGTATTGTTGTTAATATTTTGATGCCAGTTTTCTATCATGTTTGTTAGTGCCGTATGGCAAGAATATTTTGGCCGAAATCCTGACTGACTGTCAACTATCAGTTTATGGCGAACTAAGTGATCTAGTGTTGTTTTGTGGATGTGCTTTTCTAGCGGTTTGGATAATGAGGATAATATGGAAATTGGTCTATAATTACTCATGAGACGATCGTCTAGAGGGCCAGCTTTTAAATGAGGATACACTTTAGCGATTTTAAAGGCTGATGGGAAGTGACCTCTGGTTAGACATTGATTATATATAAAAGTTAGTGACTCGCAGATCACCGGTGCAGCATGGCGAAGGATCCGACTACTAATTTCATCTAGTCCTGATGAGTTATTGTGTTTTAGATTACGGAGATGAGTAAATACTTCAGTTGTCGTCATTAGCGGTATGTTGGAGGAAATGTGTCCATAGCATTTGTTCTCACAGAATGATGATAATAAAGATATGTCATGAGGCGCTTCTGGTATTGCAGCCTTCAGTTGGTTTATGTCGGACTGAAAGTATCTACTGAATTGATCACATGTTACCTGATTTGATGGTAATGATTGTGATAATTTGTGTTTGTTTGTCAAGGTATTAATTGCTTTCCATATATCTTTAGTGTTGGTTTTATCTATTACTATGTTCTTAAAATAGCTTTTCTTTTCCTTCCGAATAACATATTGAACTTTGTTTATCAGACTACGGTACATAGTTAGATCTCTATTTTTGTGAGCCCTGTCGCGATCTCTCATAAGTTCAACTACCTCCTGTGTGATCCACGGGGGCTTTGTGTGATGTTTAACACGAACTTCCTTAAATGGAACATGTTTATCAAATATACTTAGAAAGGTCTTTAGCCAGTGGTCCAGAGCATCGTCTGGGTCAGGAAGCTGGTAAACATAATCTAGAGATGAGTTGACCAAATCTTGTAAGAAGACGTCTCGATTGAAATTTTTGTAATTTCTATATTTTATGCTTATATGTTTGTGTTTGGGAGTTTTGGTGCCCCTTTTCGACCACGTGCAACATACTGGATAGTGATCGCTCATTGCATTGATAGGTACACTACATTCTGTGATGTTATCAGCACACGTAGTATAAATATGATCTATATGTGTTGCAGATGATTTAGTGATTCTAGTGGCTTGTTTGACTAACTGTTGGAAATTATATGACTCTATTATGTTTTCCCATGTTTTGTTTGATTTGTTAGCGTCTATGTTGAAGTCACCTAGCAATATTATTTCCCTAGCATTACTAAAGACTACATCCATCATAGTGGTGAATTTTTCATACCAGATATTTCCTGCACTGGGGTTTCGATAAAGATAGCCAACTACTAGCGGTATGCAATTTTGAAGTTTAACCTCTATCCATACACACTCAATCTCACAGGTTTCAAAGTCTAGCCTGCGGTGGGCGTTAAGCGAGTTGGAAATATAAACTGCAATACCCGTCTCTTGTTTCTGATAGGGATCTCTTCTAATGGTTTTAAAACCTCTGATAGCGATGTCATCATCTGAGATGTTGCCATTTAATCGACTTTCGCTAACGCCAAACATGTGAAAATTTTGATTAAGTATAAGTGATAGTTCGGGCAGCTTCCCTAATAGATGGCATATGTTTACATGCCCGATTCTGAGCCCATTATTCCTGAGCCAGTGTTCGTACTTATTAGACATTTCAACAATGCGTAATCACAAGTTTAAAAGCAAAACACACACACACAAAGTGAATACAACTTACGTCCCTTATTACAAAACACACTCTAAAGTACAGAGAAACAGTAATATCTCTGTAAATATATAAAAATACGTACACAGATCCGTAAGGAAGAGCAGTGAAGACCCCCTCACTCACCGTGAAAACACAATTAGAATTATTCTAAAAGCTATACAGCTAAGTACTATCAATTAATATAAAGTCAAAACCAGTCAATGTTTGTAATAACTTATAACCTAATACGTTACTAGATCAAGTTATAACCAAATATGCAGATAAACGTTTAAGGAGAGGCTCTTTCTTGTACCGAGATCCGGTGTAGCTTTGTCCTACGTTGCTGGTAAATACCAGGTTGTGTTGGTTGTTGGTATAGCGACATTATAAGTGCTTGACGAAGTGTAGCTGGGCTATACCGTGTGAGGTGCAACCATTCTGGATTACAATTAAATGGGTACTGATGATGTCTCATGGGTATGTAATGACTACCAACTAGAGCCTCTGGTTGGTGGCTAACAGGAGGTTGTGCTGGCACGTCGTTGTTGCTGAGAGTCGGATCCTTTCTGGGGAGAATAGGAATCATATCTTCGTAATTATTACCCTCCTGTGTGAAAGACGACGTATTTAACGGACTTGGTGTTGTGGTAGTGTCCCGTCTGGCTTGGATATCAGGTGCAGTGGTTATGAGTGGTCTGCACACTTCTGTCCTATTGGTACTTGATGTGACGGGAGTATGTCGTCTGGCTTGAGTTTCAGGAGTAGCTAAAAGTGTCCGGCGCGATCCCGTATTGGATGTATGGTATGTCCGTTCTGGATATTTTAAATTCTTGGCGAGAAAACTGGTGCCCAATGTAGATAAATGTATTTGATCCTTGTAAAGACTCTTTTTTGGTGCACCAGCCTGTGAAGTGAATGATACTGTATTGTTGATGAATTGTATCTTGTTTTGAGAACAGAACTTCTGCAACATGTTGTTATTTATGTCAGCTAGACGGCGCTGGTGTCCATAACTCGGTGATATGATGGAGGAGAAGAAAATGGATGAGTAAGGAAAAGTGTGACGTAATCCGTTGAAGAGTGCATTTAGCCACTGAGCCTCCATACTGCTTTCCTACCATTGTCTCTGCACTACACAAAGTGTTGCTGGTGAATTTCCAAGTATCTAATTAGTGAAACATTCTACTCTAACTGTCTCCACACAAAATAGGACCTAGAGAGGTTCATAGATACTCTCAGTCTCTTGAAAATCTTGCCATTTCTCCAGTTAATAGATGGTATAACTGAGTAAAACAAAGTTCTTCACTAACAGATTGTTAATAAGTCGTCTGCAATAATTTTGGATAATATGCAGGTCTTGGTGTTGAATTACAGATCATGTTGATCATAATAATAGTCATGAATTACTTATCTTATTGATCATAATAATAGTCATGAATTATAGATCCCATTGGGCACCATTTGGTAATGATCTGGAGACTCCCGATCATAATAATCTTAGTCCTGAACACAGATCCCTTTGAGCACCATTTTGTTAAAGATCTGCAGAATCTGGATCATGACAATGTGCATGATCCTGGTGATATAATCTGCAAGCACCGTCATCCTCACCTGAAGTGAATAAACATGGTGATCCTATTTATATCTAGTCAATGGATGATAATTCTCCAGTTGACAAGAATGAAAAGGGCTACAGACAGGAGTTACAGAAGGTAGCAGATTCAGGAAGTACCTACAAGTTAGAGCTACAGTGTCTCTTCTTTGTAATGGCATTAGACATCAGCAATTGTATTTGGCAAGCCCTCTTATTCTGCTCTTGTACATAGTGATTTGTTGGCTGATGTTCTCACAGAGGACACAGACATAGTGAATGACAAGGCTAGGAGAGGAATGATGGAGAGTTAATGATGAAATGCACCCAGCTGATCCTAAATAGTAATGGAACAGGACAGGATGATTGTTCATTTTATTTATAATAACTCATGTTACCAATTAGCGCTGCCTCAATTGTTTTAGTCTGCCTGGTTGAATCCCGACTGGCCCATGTACTGAACGATTCCTCCATCCCGAAATCGGCGCACTGGAAGTTGAAGCGCAAGCGTTTACAACCCCGCGATCACATAAGCTGCCTATGTTTTTATACATGTCTAACACATTTCATTTTCTATAAACACAGAAGTTTTCGATAAAGTGAGACATGTCGACATGATAAGGATGCTTTAAGATCTACAAATTGATGGAAAAGAAC
>JACEFZ010001784.1:0-45706 GCA_014155875.1 Cepaea nemoralis
ATTTTCCTTGTTTTTCTTAGGATTTTGACCGTCTTCCATTTCTAATGTTCATACTGATGATATCAGTAGATATATGTTTGATGCTGGAATTCTATGAACTGTCTAGATCCATTTAGATCCAGACCTGACTTTTGATTGAACACCTGGATAGAGTGATGCAGAAAACTATCCCGAACGCTATTACCTGCAAGAAGGTCCACTAAAAAGTTAGCGCAGGTAACATGGAGAACTTATTCTTGTACCTGAGGGTGGAGAACCAAGAGTCACTATCCTATTAGCACCTGGAACATGTCTGCACTCTAGGGAAATGTAATATACATAATTTCAGGAGTCGATTTGCCACAGGATCCAAGAACTCTGGAATAGATCAATCTGAATTCACACCCAGTTTCAGACTTAAGCTACTCCAATGGAATATGAATAAGTAACTATCATCAACGAGGAACTGGAATATAGTTTGATGGTAGTGAACCTGTATGTTTGGGGAAAATAATTACGTACAAAAGGGAATGGTGAACATAGTTATCAAATTCTGAATCGATCAAGGTATTACTCAACCTGGAGACTATGGGTGACAGGCTGATGAACTTAATGATCAATAACCCAATTTTATGTTTATTAAATTATGAAAAGGAGGTAATTTCCTCCCTTGAATGTATTTTTTCTCTTGTCATTGTTAAGTTGTTTAAATAAACACACCCTAGATATTAATTACTTAGCTAAGAGAGAAGAGGTAAGGAACCACCAAAAAGATATTGTTATTCAGGGAAACTTCTCCTTGGTTTCTTAGAGGAATTCCTTGGTTCTCCGAGATTCTAGTTATGGACCCAAGCATATGAGCCATTGAAAGTTAAGACAATTATAACGGGCAGGTTCACATTGGGAAAGAGGAACTTTAGTATCCTCAATCCCTATGGGGTTGACCTAACGTTATCCGACAACTACTTTGGCTTTGTTAAAAATGAAGCGCTTTCGAAGTTGTAGAAGTCCTTAGATGACTGCATAAATTATTACTTTCAATGTGCCTTATGCCAGAAACTAGACGTATAGCGCGGTTTCAAAGAGAACACAGTCGTTTCTTATTAGATTTAGGGCAACCATCCCAGACTGTGGAAGAATAATCGAGATGTGATTAGATATATGATGCATTTCATCCCGGAAGTGCTGAAATTTAGCAAATTGGTAAACTATTTGTGCTATTCTTTTGGTAAGGACGTGAATATGAGAGCTCCAGTTTAAATGTCTGTCAATTAAAAGACATAATGTTTAGTGTTCATTTATATTAACTATAGGTAGCGTGTCTAGGTGGAGCTCGAGCGGTGCCCCAGTTATGACTAGGGTCTGTAGTTTTTGTCTGGTCGTTATTAGCATGGATTCGGTTTTGTCGATGTTAATTTGCATGCGGTTTTCGTTGCTCCATCTACTAAGGCTTATCAAGTTGGTTTTTTACAGGGCTCTCTAAGTCACTACGGTTCTCTTGACTAGTGTATATAGTGCAGTGGTCTGCAAATAGAACACACGAAGTATTGAGATATAAAGGAAGATCATTAATATAAACTGCAAAAAGCAGGGAACGTAGTATTGAGCCTTGAGGCACATCAATAGTAAACTGTGTGGGTCTTGATAGACAGTTGTTGAAGGACACGACTTGTTGTCTGTCGGATAAAAATGACGTAATTAGGTTTTAATGTTCTAATTAAAATTCATGATCTACCATATCAAAGGCTTTTTTAAAGTCTACAAATACTGCTTCACAAATGTTGCCAGTGTTAATACTAAAATGCCAGTTATTGGTCATTTTTGTTAAAGCAGTATGGCAAGAATTCGAGGGTAAGTTAATAAGTAAGCCACAAATGGCTGTAGAAAAATAACTACACAGGATAACAACTTGAAACCTGTTTACATACATTGTCCCTTTATTTCTCAACATAATTTCCACCAACATTCATGTACTTATCCCATCGTTTTATCAGTCCTCCCAAACCCGCAGCATAGTACTGCTTGCTTTCTTTTCATTTACCGGCCATCCCACATAACTGTGTGACTTACTTATTGACTCATCTTCGTAACTTTATCTACCAGCTATGCACCGCTTTCCGGCACAAACATTTGTCAGCATTAACACTGACAAAAACCACCTTGGCGGTAGACATTTCGCGAATGACGCCGAAGTTGAATGTGAAGTGAAACTATGGTTTAGAAAACAGCGCACGCAGTTCTATGCAGCCAGTTTGGGAGGATCTGATAAAACGATGGGATAAGTGCATCAATGTTGGTTGCGATTATGTTGAGAAAATAACGGACAATGTATGTATAAAAATAAATTGGCTTCAAGTTGTTATCATATTTAGTTATTTTTCTACAGCCATTTGTGACTTACTTATTAACTTACCCTCGTATTTAGGTCGAAACCCAGATTGACTGTCAATTATTAGATCGTTGTTAATTAAATGATGTTTTATGTATGTGTTTTTCTAATGGCTTTGATAGCGACAGATACATGTTGAGTGAGGAAAGGCAATGAACATGAGAGCTGGTTACTCCCAATTGATAAAAAATGATCTAATTAGGCTTGTCTATTTGAGACCTAAACATATACATATTTGACCGCAGTATCTGCATTGATACTTCTTTTAATTTGCCTTAACTTGTTATGTTGATCATGTTTTTGTGTCTGTTTCTACAGTAAATCGTCATTGTCAAGTGCACACATACGTTGACAATTCTCTGACAGTCTTTTGTCTGATTCAAATTATCAGACCTCCTGTCACAGACAAGCATTACAGATGGCCACTTTTCTTCGACCACTGGGCATTGTATTGAGAAACCATTTGTCCACGTATAACATCACATCCAGGAGTTGTACACACAAATTTATACGTACTCAGCAGTTCCTATGTCCAGATCATCTGAAGAAAGAGCTTCACAGTTTGTGCATAAAGAGTCGTAACGACTTCAGAGTTAAAGACCTGGCCAGACCTTCTTGTGGTTATATACATTTTTCTCGCAGGTATTAAAGACATTTATATAAACTGTTAATGGCATAATCATTTTTAAACATCAAATCGTCATCTGCGTAATAAAGATAAAACGCACGAGGTACATACCATCATGTAAACATGAACAGCAATACAGTGGAGGAAATCTCAGAAATCACGTAACGAACTAATAATTTGTGACGATCATCTCTAATACTAGAACCATACCCTTGCAGAACAATCACAAGAAGGTATATCAGATATGTTAACATCAATACACGAATGATACAGTGATGTGTGCTCTCCCTCTTGCTATTTAACATCTACATAGTATACGAAAAGAAGCAAGCCTTGAAATAACCGATTCAGACAGTTAAGAACTCTTACCATAAAAAAAAAAACAGATAAACCAAAAATAAAGAAGCTTTTATTTACAGATCATCAATGCCTGTTTTACAGTAATGAGACTTGTATACAAAATAATATTAATGAGCTGAGATTAACACGCAGAAGATGCGATATGAACATAAATGTAACTAAAACTAAGTAATGTAGGTTAACGGATATTATGATCCACTTAATGTATACTACACCGCTGAAGCGAGTTAAAGATTTTAAATATATCTGATAAGAATGATCACAGAGGATGGCCAAAGAAACCAATCAATCAAATTCAGATGTCAAAAATCAAGGCGGCTTGTATATCAATTGACACCAGGGACTGAAACATCCTAATATATAACTATGTCTGCAAAACTACAGCTAATAAATGATACATTCATATCAACTCTATGATACCAATGATAGACTCTAACATTATCCAAACAACAATACACACACAGTATCAATGCCTGCAAGATGAGATGAATGAAAAGAGCTGCCAACTTGAAGTTAATTAACCATCCGAAACTCAGTAAGAAATGATATTATCAGACAGACAGAATAACTCTTTGAGCCACATATATCGAAAGGCAGATGATCAATTGGCTGGGCCATCTCATCAGAACGCGACGTCATCAGTTACCAGCACTGGTGTTACACGACAGACAATCTGATGGGGGAGAAGGAGGACGCCTAAGAAGAAAATGGATTGACGAAGACATGTATAACTTTTCTACAGTAGCACGGAATTAAAGTAGTCAGCGCCATCCTGTCGGGGGATCTGGTAAACAGTCGTCACTCAGAGGTGGAGCAGGACGGGCATATCATCAGATTGTAACGGGTATTGGAAATCTCAAGTGGCTGTTGAAGATGATGATTGAGCGCTTATGGGAATGCCTCGAGTGCAATGTTGTCTGTTCTTGTCTCAGCTCTACTCAACTCAAAAGATTCAGAGATGAATAATATGGGGAAGATCCTGAGGGAGCTGCATGCGACAATATAATAGAATAATATAGGACTGTGTGGCTTTAGTCTGTTTAGTGTCTATGCCTTCATCTGTCAAATATATTGATTTATTGGTTGTTTCGGGATTTGAACTTTAAATATTGAGCACAACTCACCACCGGCAACGCTGATCGTATTCTGGTATGAACCTAAGGCCTATCCACGTCAATATGGAAGCACTATACTCGAGTTTCGCTCTCATTTGAGCTCGTCAGTAGTGCATATCCCTGACCGGATCCGGAAACAAGCCCCGGATCATACGTGTGAAGCGGGTGTGTAACCACGCGGCTCACACTGGACACAGCCAAACTATCACAACAGAACACCACAACAAGATGCACAATGAGTACCATCAATCTTTATTGACGACGCCAAACTGGAGATAGTAGACCATTTTACATATCTAGGATTAGAGGTAAATAACAAATTTTCCCTAGATCAGGAAATCAACATCAGGATTGGTAAGGCAGTAACAACAATGAACAGGTCAACAAGAAGCTTAATGCCAAACCAGAAGTCCTTATTTATCATGCCTGTGTCCTTAGGACTCTTCTTTATGACAATAAACTTACTCACACCAAGAGAAACGTTTAAACAGCTTTCAAATGAAGTGTCTGCGAAGAATAATTGGTATTAATTGGCAAGACAAAATCACAAATACTGAAGAATTGGAAAGATCAGGTTGTGTGACGGTTGGTTCCAAGCTCAGTCTTCTTAGGCTTAGATGGATAGGACACGTTAGGAGGAAGGATGATGGTAGAATACTAAAGGACATCTAATTTTGGCGAATTACAGATGGGTAGAAGATCTCAGGGTCGTCCTCTGCTACGATACAAAGATGTGTGTAAGCGGGACATGATTGATACAGGCATTGATAATTGCCCCTTGGTAGCAAGTCGCAGCTGATTGTGTTGCATGGAGGGCAAAGATCATAAATGGAATAAAGACAAAGGAGAAAATGGATTGCAGACAGTTCACACATCTGAGCGTGTGAGACGTAAGATGGTGCGTGACAGTGGAAATGACAATGTGTTCACACGCAATCCATTGTGGACGAACATTTACAGCGCGAATTGGTCTGATCAGTCACATTAGCTACCGCAGTGAATTGTAGCTATTAGTGCCTTTTTGAAGCAAAATGTAACAAACTATCGTCTGTCAAGACAAGTTGCCAGTATATAGTATTGATTGCTAGTTAATGTTGTTATTGCCCCAAATACCAGACGTGACTTTAACGTCTTCTTCTTCTGCTGCTGCGTTCATCCGGAGTGTTTTTGTATTTCGTAATTGCGGTGTGTCTCGTTAGGAACCCTTAGGCCAACACATTCGACTTTAACGTGCGCTTTTAACCAGGTTAGCATTCCTTTGGGACTCTCACTGTTGTGATGTCACCCACATCTCAGCTGCTCAAAGTAGAACGGCCGAAGGCATCACGGTCAACCCTAATGGGAAGGCAGGGGCGGACCATGGGCATTCCCCGCCATCCAAGGAGGCTTCCATAATTGCAAAGCCGGCACACTGCGCTCTGGTACTGGGCTCACCCAAGGAATCGCCACGTCCTGCTCATGGCTGCTTTAATTCCTCACTTCCATGTATTTGGTATCTCTTTCGCCACTGGCCGCTCCCCACGCAAACCAGCAACTGTCAGTCTGCGGATGACATCCACCCTGCAAGCTTTCGCTTCGGACTTTCAAGTAATGGATTCGCTAGGCAAGCATTCCCATTTGGTGTTAATGAGACGACATCCACTCGGCAAGCTTCCGCTTCTGACCTCCACGTAATGGATTCTCTAGCCAAATGTTCCATTTCGTGTTAATGAGACGACATCTAATCAGTAAGTTTTCGCTTCGGACTCCCACGTAATGGATTCGCTAGCCAAGCGTTCCATTTCCTGTTAGTGAGACGTTTTACCACCTTTGACTACGCTCGCTCAATGAGTTTAAATAAAACCTTGCATCGTAACTATTGCGT
The DNA here is from genome assembly GCA_014155875.1 of Cepaea nemoralis. Classification (NCBI taxonomy): domain Eukaryota; kingdom Metazoa; phylum Mollusca; class Gastropoda; order Stylommatophora; family Helicidae; genus Cepaea; species Cepaea nemoralis. Next base: position 6,336 of record JACEFZ010001784.1, read on the forward strand.
GCGACTAGGACGCTTTTCCATCTTTAGTAACGCTTACGAGGTAGGCTGCATGTGCTGCCAGCTCAGCATCTTACCTCCATGCAGCAGAGAGCAAGTAATGGCCAGGCCCTCTCATCTGGGGGAACCCTCATTTCCCTCCCTAAGAACAAGTGTCTGGACCAAGTATTTAGCAGGTTCAGTATCTCAGCTCTATTTTGCTGTGGGTAAGAATCGGCCTGGCTCTCACATCCGGGAGATATTGGCTTGGAGCGTTCGGCCATATCCCTCAGCTGAGAGCCGTAGAATATGTGTCTGGACCAAGAATGTTGTGGCATTGTGCTCCTGATTCGGACTTTGACTGCCTGTCCTCAGTTAAATTACAAGGCAGCAGGTGTGTGCCTCTCTAGGTCTGGTTCCTATCCCATGAGCTGTCCGACATGTAGCTGTGCCACCGTCGGCATAGCTCTTAAGGTCATTGGAACACGCAAGCCTCTCTACCACGACAAGGTGGAAAAAACGTCAGAGAGGCCTTTAACTTCATCCTCCCCATTCTGAAACTAATAACAACACGCTGATTTACTAAATCACTTCACAGGAGACAGAAATGCGTAACATTACACACATACACACATTGTGATTGTAACTGACTCAGAAAGCATGCTGAGGAGGGTGAGGACAGGGAGGCTTCGTGCAGAGTGGCGTGCTTCGCTTCAGAGGTCATGGGTAGCAAGCATCACCTGGATTTTTTCTCTGGGGCATGCCGGTGTGCTGGGAAATGAACAGGCGGACAGATTGGCTGGCTCGGCAAAACTTGGTGGATTATTGATCCATGACAAGACAGATGTGGTTGCGGCCTTGTGGGAGCACGTGTGCGCCTCGGAGGAACAAATGGATCACCATGGTCTGGCAAGAATGAGACAGCGAGGAGTGACGAGGGGATCTGGCCGACGCTCGACGCTCAGAGGAATGGCGAGACGGACATATAATCAGATTGCTACTGGTACTATTAGTGTTGGAACTCTTTGCTGGCTGCTGAGGATCGGGACGGAGCGCTTATGGGAATGTCCCGAATGCTGTGATGTCGGTTCCTAAATCAATCAATCAATCAATCAATCAGAAATGCGTAACATTATTTAATTTCTCATCAAATCAGAAATGCGATTCTGTCAGTATAAATACAGTTAACACTCACAGAATGCATACGCTTCTTAAAAAAGTATTTTAAAATATTATATTACTCAACATTGGCGTGGCGGCAATCTTTTGCCTTCGCCAGCTCGGCTTCCGATTCATCCTGTTCCTATGAAGGTCTCCGCTCTGATGACCCTTTCAAGACTATTCACAACTCTTCCTTTCAGTGACTGCATGCCAAAGCATATTGCACGATTAAAACTGACATGAGCTCACTAGGGTCCTGTCAGATATAGGTTTATCTGAAATACCTGTTCTAAGATGTGCGCCTTTAATAAGATTCGAAAATTGTACTTTGGAGTGGGTGAGAATCGGCTTGGCGTAGATAGTTTGTTTAAATGTTTGCATATCCTTTTTACAGGACATCGCTGTCAACATCAGCATCTTTCAGCTGATTGTTGATTTCTTGGCAAGATTACGCTCAGTAGATTACCATTGCTTTCTGAGCGGCCGGCTCACATACTCCGTAAGTTACGACGCGATTCGAACGCCTGCTGATTCTCACCGTCGTCACGTTACCTACGAGAGTATACGAGATTACGGAGAAAAGTCGCTAACCTCTAGGCCAGGAAGCCGGCGGCGTAGATAGTTTTGTTTTTGGTTTTTTTTTTTTATTTCGCATATCCTTTTACAGGACTTGGCTGTCAACAGCAGCATCTTTCAGTAGTTTACCATTGTTTTCTGAGCGGCCGGCTCAGTTATCCCGCATGTCACCAGCGGGGGACGAACCGCTCCCAGTTTTCTCCCGCTACGAGACTCTGCGTGATAAACGGGATTACGGAGGAAGTGTTGTAACTCCTTGGCCAGAGAGACCGGCGGCGTAGATAGTACTACAGGAAAAAAGCCATACCTTGCATGTTCACGTTTCTGTTGTAAGAGGCTTGAAACTGGATTGACAAAATGCTAGGTACAATGGAAACACAGCAGGGCTCCGTAGCAAGTTAAATTACTATTACTTCACGTCATTCACCTGGCCTAGTACATCTGGGGGAATATTGAACATTTCTCCACATCATATGGGATAATCTTCCACACCACATTAACATTATGTATTAGTATTGTATTATGCTTTTTCTTATTTATCATCATTAAATGCTATGCCGTCTGGTGTGGGCGATCATACTTCTCCACATCTTGAGATCTTCAATGGTATTAATCAGTACCGATGTTTAATTTGTCTTCTTGTATTTCAAGCATGGCACAAACTGGAGTTGACTCAAATAAGCTGAAAGAATCATCAGAAATGGCCGAGTTTGATGCCTTGTTTCCAGAACTTGTTGAAGAGTTGACCACGAACGAGATAAAGAACCCTGAAATAGCAGATGCGTTATTAAGGTTCAAAGAGGTGAGTATATGTGACTAATGATTGATTTGTTGGTAGAACATCCTCTTCAAGGCTGTGAGTGTGTACTCTTTACTTCCATACATTGTAGATATCGTTGTCTGAGCCCTTAACTGAGTTGCGTCTATTGGATGAGGTTCATGTAAAGACTTTAACTCTTTTTTTTCCCGTCGAGACTCCAAAGAACCATGTAAAAAAGCATTGTATTATTGTGTTCTTTTTCCCGTGGAACCAACGGGCGCACACGACCAGTGCTACATCTATACATCTCAATTGAGGCATGTTAGGATGTAACAGGTCATATTTCAGCGCAGTATATACGGACTAGCTGGGGTTGTGTAACAGGTCATATTTCAGCGCAGTATATACGGACTAGCTGGGGTTGTGTAACAGGTCATATTTCAGCGCAGTATATACGGACTAGCTGGGGTTGTGTAACAGGTCATATTTCAGCGCAGTATATACGGACTAGCTGGGGTTGTGTAACAGGTCATATTTCAGCGCAGTATATACGGACTAGCTGGGGTTGTGTAACAGGTCATATTTCAGCGCAGTATATACGGACTAGCTGGGGTTGTGTAACAGGTCATATTTCAGCGCAGTATATACGGACTAGCTGGGGTTGTGTAACAGGTCATATTTCAGCGCAGTATATACGGACTAGCTGGGGTTGTGTAACAGGTCATATTTCAGCGCAGTATATACGGACTAGCTGGGGTTGTGTAACAGGTCATATTTCAGCGCAGTATATACGGACTAGCTGGGGTTGTGTAACAGGTCATATTTCAGCGCAGTATATACGGACTAGCTGGGGTTGTGTAACAGGTCATATTTCAGCGCAGTATATACGGACTAGCTGGGGTTGTGTAACAGGTCATATTTCAGCGCAGTATATACGGACTAGCTGGGGTTGTGTAACAGGTCATATTTCAGCGCAGTATATACGGACTAGCTGGGGTTGTGTAACAGGTCATATTTCAGCGCAGTATATACGGACTAGCTGGGGTTGTGCATCATTTGAGAATATTCCATCCACAGGGTTTAGGTATTTCATTGTCAACAGAATTCAACCTAATGTCCAATGTGAGATATGTCTCATCAAAAACTACATACTATTAATGCAAGAGGATGTTAATTAAACTGGTACACACTTTTCAGTGTATGTCTATCATCCTCATAATTACGTGCCTTGTCTGCAGGCGTATTCCTTCATAGCTTTACACCGCTTGCGGCCATTGGTGTTCTAGATCAACTCTGCTGATTATATTCCTTCATGTAACCTTCTATGTTCATCCAGCATCAGCTATCTTGGTCTGCCTCTGCCTCTTTTCCCTACTTATCTTTCCAGGTGTCCCGATATTCTCCAATGTCTCTCTTCTCACCACATGACCAAAAAATGTTGTTTGCATCTTTCTGATACGAGGGTAAGTTACTAAGTAAGTCACAAATGACTGTAGAGAAATAACTAAATATGATAACAACTTGAAACCAGTTTATTTTTATACATACATAGTGCCTTTATTTCTCAACATAATTTCTACCAACATTGATGCACTTATCCCATAATTTTATCAGTCCTCCCAAATCGGCTGCTTGGAACTGTGTGCTCTGTCTTCTAAACCACGTTTTCACTTCACATTCAACTTCAGTGCTACTCGCGAAATGTCTCCCGCCAAGGTGAGTTTTCAGTGGACTTAGCCCCTAGCGATTTCCTATAAAGCGGTGCATAGCAGGATAGAAAAAGTTATGAGGGCGAGTCAATAAGTAAGTCACACAGTTCTGTGGGATGACAAGTAAATTAAAACAAAGCATGCAGTTCTATGCAGTCGGTTTGGGAGGACTGATAAAACGATGGGATAAATGTATCAATGTTGGTGGCAATTATGTTGATAAATAAGGGGACAATGTATTTATAAAAATAAGCTGGTTTCAAGTTGTTATCATATTTAGTTATTTCGTTACAGCCATTTGTGATTTACTTATTAACTTACCCTCATATAATGTTCAGGTTTTCATCAGCCTCTTCGAAGCAATTATTGTTATTTACTCTGGTAATCCAAGGTATTCGCAACAGTCATCTCAGGAACCACATGCTTCCAAGATGCTCCTAATTTGTTCATTAACTTTCCATGATTAGCTGTCTTAGAGCAAAAATAGATTCTATGTAACATTTCAGCACTATCTTTCTTACATTCAATGACAGTAACTTATTGCATAAGATAGTTTTCATTCTCTGGAATGTAACTTTTGCTTGAAATATTCTGCTTTTAGTCTATGTCATGCATCATCCTTCTGATGTTATAATTACCCCTAGACAATTAAATTTGCTGTCTCGATGTTAAGTGTCATCTCATCTTTGTCTTTGATCGTTGCTTAATAGACATCGTAAATCTTTGGGAGAGGAGCGTGGGTGAGATAGGAAACATCAAACCATTGTCCACGGCAGGTAAAAAAATGATTTCAACATTGAAAAGTAACTACGAAAAGACAAACCGGTAAACAATGCACATAATATAAAAGCATAAGCTGGTTGGTTGAATGATTAATTCTCTAGAAGATGGAACTTTAAATGTTGGCGATCAGGTCGTTTGAACTACGAAATGTACTTATATCTTTCAGAGCTAGGCTGTTGTAGAGAGACATCTCCCGATCGAGTACTAACGTACTATCTCCGCGGGGACTGTGTAGTGGAGTTTTCTCTCCCCACTCCCATGTCAGAATCCAGCAGTGTGTGCAAGACCGGTACTGAAACAGTAGGTTCGAAATAGCGTATGGGGCCACCACCGACCAAATACCAAACGTGGCACCGTCCTATAACTCAAATATGCCCCCCCCCCCCCCCCCAGCCATATTACATCATTGCTTAGATACGAAGTATCGGAGAAAACTGATTGGCAACCCCACTCCAGGGTGCCTCGGCCCCAACGAGGCGCCAGTGTGTCAAGAAAGTCGAGTGACTGGATAATTAAGGGATCACACGGGTCTCCTACTGGCGAGGCAAGCCGGCGTGAAACATTTTTATAGATACACCACCCATCATCATTATATGATTTAAATATTGTGAGTGGCTCGCGACTCCCGGGGCTATGGTTCGATGTGGAGAAACGTGCAGGGGTTACGGCTATAAACACGTGCAGGAACTAAAACAGGGAAGGGATACACGGCCGTGTCTGATGTGCGGCACGGATATAAATCAGACATTAGTATGTCGTGTAGAACCACTCTACGAGCACGCAGGGAGACAAGTCAAGCATGCACGGCTGAGTAGTAAGTGAAAGACGACTTATTTCCCCCTAAAGAGGAGGAAAGAGCAAGCGAGATCGCCCAGTCACGAATGAGGAGGCAAATCAAACCAGCCCGCCGTTGGAGACTATGTGACACTTCCGCCAAAAATCTGTCTCCTTCCCCTTTACCTTTCCGTTGGTAGCGGGACAAGAGTAAATGGGAGAGACTAAAACATCTGAACGAGATACACTCGTTTGCATCGGACGCGAGAAATAAGCACGCTGTTAATTGTATGAAATGCCTGGTTTCTCTTTGGTCGTTAGAGGCACTTGAGATGTCAATTGTATTACTTCCGTGTAGCGCTGCGGCATAGGCTTATCCTACTTCACGGCAATGATGCGCCTGCGAACAACCAATTCGGTAAGGTCTTTTCTACTCTTTTGGCGCATTTCAGCGAAACTTTTTCGACAGCTGTCCGTCCGCATTTGATGGAATTTCAAGGCCTCGTCGATAACGAGTCTAATTTCGATATCAGAAATCGCCCCATCTTAAATGCCGTCGATACAAGATCGGAGATTGTACTCAGTTTGCTCACCCCCAAGATTCGAATCTCAACGTGTTTCTTGGCTTTTAGCGCACATCTGTGGGATGCCAACTTATCGGCCGCCCCTAATAGGCCACAAACAAGGGCGTCTACCTCAAGGCCGAATATGACAGGGGCAGCAATGGCCGTTGACAGAGGCCCCACGCTCACTCTAAGCAGTGTTGTATCAATCACACCAAATAAAGGTTTTGTAATCCTTACGAAAGATTACTGGAAAGGGCTATCAGCTGTAAATGAACTCGTTGCGACGGTCAAGGTTAGTGTGACCGATGCTTGGGAGTGACTTCAGAAGCAGGCCATTCGGCAAATCTACCTGTTGAGGACTTGTTAAATTCCACGGCCCCACATTGATTAGTCCACGGCGAACGTTGTCCATCAAGCCGATCTCTTGTTTCTCCTTCATGATCGCGTCGGCCGTAATACCTATAGATATGCCTTAAAAGTTGTCAACGTCGCCTCTCGTAATGAGGAGGCTGAGCCATTAACAGACAAGAGCAGTCAAGAGGTCCCATCGGTGCTTGGTAGGATCTAGAAACGTGGGCCACTCAAATGGCTTAATCTTTTGCAGATTGTCCTCAGACTGGAATGTATGGGTGCAGCCGGTCAGTTGACCGCTAAGCATAAGACGCAGGTACGACGTGGACAGGTAGGGAACCATCAACAGCAGGCGATCGTCGAGCGGCTCAACCACACTATGACAGAGAGAGGCTGTTAGAAGCCCAATAAGCCCAGGATTTATTGTTCGCACCTGAGGCTCAGATGAGTGATCAGTCTATGGGTTAGGGCTTTACCCAGTTATCCTTGCGCTCAACATTGAGGTGACTCGTTTGACGGGTAGGAAGCCGGCTAATGAGATTAAGGATACTTCTTTGTCCCACGCACCGGCCGCTCCAACTCACCGTGCCATCCATCTCAAGGAACCTGTGATTCCGACCGACTATCTGTCAGGTATCTCTATGCGAGGTTGCCCGACCAGCATGAACTCGAAGAGTTATCCTTCATGGTCGCTGACTTTGCACCACAATTCACCATGCCACTTAGCAAGAGGGGTAGCCCGCTCTTTACTACCTGGTGGATGTGCCTCCTCGTGACTTTGTGCGCGAGAAACAGCTCATCGTGCCTCTTGACACCAGGCTGTCCCCTGGCCGGATTCTAGGTCAAAGATCTTGATGAGGTAGTTGTACAACATGCGCTTTATTTCGCGCTCCGTAAATATATGCACATAGGCCCTTGTGGTAATGCCGTCGTCGAAAATCCATCTTTTCGTGTCCATGGGGCTGAGAGGCGTTTTGTTCTGCGTAAGACCACCCCGAGTTGGTGGCCCTAGGTTTGTATGGCTGTCTGCGTGTGATTGTATTCTCGCCGGTCGAAAAGGCTGTCATAATAAAGCTCACGCTTTAGGCCCTTTTTCAAGACCCGCAATAGACTGGCTTGTTCAGTTTGATTCTGAACTTGGCGCTGTGCACCGCAACCCGTCTATAGTCGAAGATGGTGCGAGATAAGAAGTTGGTGCTGGCTGTCAGCCGTCAGAGTCGGTGGTCTCTGAGACCCGAACTAAGTTGACTCTGACAGCGCCCACGTTTCCTGACGTTCTCCATGCTCTTCGCACCGAAGATCGCGTTGTACATCAGTTTTTAGAAGCCCTTTTCGAATTCCGACTTGGCCTTAGCTCCAGAGCTGTGTTCATATCTATGTATGGCTCCATCCACGAGGAGTGATTAAACTTGATGGCTCCATGGATTTTTATAACTGTTGGCCGAGGCTGTGACAGAGCTTAAGATTGCGGCAGTGAACGATGTACCACTCTTTGCTGCAGAGGTTGGGGCTATCTGCGTTTGCTCCTTGGGCTGCATCCACCCTCCCCCCCCCCCAACTCCAACTCTTTCTGGTGCGTACGCTGATAATCACTTAACCACCACTCTGAGGTGGACATCGTTTCTGAAGATATCGGGTTATCGCTGTGGGCTTCATGCAGATGCGGTGGGTACTTCATATCTACTTCGACGAGCCTCTGGTGCGTCAATACCTCATTGAGAGTCGTGTTGACCCATCGGAATCCACCGGTGTGCAGGTAATCCATCATCGCCTAGCCGTACAGATTATTCGCATCGAGATGCATGATCCATTATTTCGCTGCCTGAGCGACATAGTCGGAGGAAATTGGGCTGGCTGTCGAAGAGCGCTTCGAGACCATGGCAACTCCCCCTTGGAAGCCTTTCTTAATGTAGAGGTGAATGTCCGAGTGAGTCAAGAGCTCGAGCTGCAACTCCGTGTTTTTGAGGAATACGTCCCATGCCAAGCTAAGAACATTGATGTAATGAGCGTGATGGAGCCTATACACTCGCACACAGGTGTCTCGGAATGTCTCGAAGACATTGGCCAGTAAGAGAACGTCCGTCTTCAGGTACAACTCATGGTAGCCTCCGAGATTGTTACAGCCGAACCCCTGCCACACTTTTTTGAGCATGGGCGTAGTCAGCATACAGATGCCTTCTCGGGCGAACTTGCTGTAGAAGACCTCTTTGGGAGGCAGCCGGTCTTCATTATATTGCTCAACGCTGTCCATGTATTCGTATTGGTATACACCCTTACGAAGGAGGAGATATGCCGCGTCCATTGCGGATCAATGGCTTCATGTCGCCCTGAACTTGCCCTCCAATATTCCCCATGGGGACAGTTTGTGTGTATGCATCTGCCAATCGAGATTACGTCGCCACCGTCGCGTTCAAGACGCTCTAATTCGGTTGGTTTGCTGCCTGTGCTGCAGAGTGGCGTCAGCTCGCTTAGAATCCCAACCAGGGTGTCTAAGGAGCTTTTCGGGAATTTGCAGGTAAACAATGAATTGTAATTCCCTAATCGTGACCGAGATTTACTTCTCCATGTTGTTCGGTATACAGATATTCCAGGGCCGTGCCATGCTGTGATACTTAGAGGCGGCCGCATCAGGCGGTACCTAAAGGGGGATTTATAAGGGGGCGGCATTTTAAAGGATAAAAACATGTAAGGGGCAGCATTTTTAAAGAAAAATAAAATGTAAGGGGCGGCATTTCGAAGACTTGCATCACATTGAGAAAACATACCAGACAGTACAGAGGTAATCTTAACCTCATCAATCTCTTTCTCCCACCACTCACACTTTTTCGTTTTGAAGTCTCCCGCCGCCTGCATACTGATTTGGGGATTGTGATGATGCATATTAGAATGCAAGTGAGTCATAAATCAGCGTAACTCATACTGACTGGCTGGATTGAGAATGTTTCCTCGACGGAACGTTTACATTTCATTGTTATAAGACTCCAAAACTAAGCACCGAGAATCATAAAAGTTATCGATAATTGTTTCAGCTTAATTTGTAATTGCTTCAGTGGGTTTTTTTTTTAAATGGTGTGCTTGTGCTACGTCAGTTCTGCACAGATATAACATACAATAATAACATAAACAAATAAAGTAGTTGGAACGATTATTCGTTTGGAAAGTTTATAATTACATTACAGTGACCTATTTTTTTTGCCACAGGTTTTACATTATAATGTGCCCTACGGCAGGAAATTGAGAGGAGTAGAAGTTGTGACAACGTACAAGTGTTTGGTTTCTGAGCCATCTGAGGCAGATTTGAAAATTGCACGCGTTTTGGGCTGGTGTGTAGAATTGGTAAAATATATGTGTTTTATTTTTCGTGCAATGTGAATCCTAATTTAGAATATTGGTTATTATTTCTCTGAATATCAGTGTTGTGTATCTTAACATTCGTTTCTCTTAATGTGAATTTTATCTACTTGACATTAAATAGATTTTCTCCCCTTATTTTAAATTTCCTGTTAGCCCTATATATCATATTTGTCTTCATAACATAATTATATTTTCAGTCATTCTTACCTTTTCTATTGTTAGCTTTATTTGTCTTTGGCCTAAAACACATGCACACATTCATTCTCTCCTTAGTTACTCACACATCCACCATGATTAATCACTAATTATCTGTCTACTCGATTACTCACACACTCACTCACACACATTACTCCCAGGAGATCAAAGCAGCATTTCAGCATAGTATTCAGGGCGTTTTGCTGCATGACAGAATCACTTCTAGTGATTTACACACTTTAACTAAGCGACTTTCAGATAGGATGAGAAAATTAAACAGAAAGTGTATGGAAGCTGCCGCCCGCCGGTGGTCTTATTTATATATTCTCACAAAATATGGGTGCCTGGAGAGGGGCTTACAATCTGGAGCTCTACATCTCTCCAAAGATTCGGGTGTAAATAACCAAAACGAGAAATCTATACGTCAGTTCTAACACATGGCCGCCTGAAACCCAATGTAGTGTAACACTCTACCAGAACAATCACACTCCTTACACTGCCAGTCAATCTGCCTGTTGACTTTGCCCTTCAAGGAAAACGTTGTGAGTCCGTTACAATCTCAGCATGGCTCTGTAACGACCTCTACCTCAATTCTCATTCAAGATGTTGTGGTATTAATTTGCCATGCACCCTTTCACCATATGTCATAATATCAATTCCCCTCCCTTTCCGAATTGTCAGCTTCAAAAAGTTCCTTCAAAATAACATGCCCATAATACTGAAAATCCTTATTTTCTTCGATATTTGTACTTAACATTTACATGCATAGATTAATTTTATATTGTAATTTTATACATTTAAAGATACATGAATATGCTCATGAATATTAACTCTTAAATAAAAACCATTTTTATATTCACAATAGTTTATTACCACACCAAATTAACCATATTACCATAAACAAACAGTTAAAACGTCAAAGAATTGTAACTTAATACACGACACCAGAATGCCAGAAAATTGTGCTTTATCAAACAAAACGCTCAGTAGAAAACTAGGATATTGTAGATTTGTAATTAACTTCATTCAAATGAACATTGTAATAAATGAGAACAATGTGATTGTTTATTTCTTCACCAATTCTTAGAAGGGCATAACGGGTTTCATTTTCAACATCTAATCTATTACGTGCCGGTCTCTCTGGCTGTGGGGTTACAACACTTTCTCCGTAATCCCGTTTGTCGCGCAGAGTCTCGTAGCGGGAGCGAGCTGGGAGCGGTTCGTTCCCCGCTGGTGACTTGCGGGACACTGAGCTCAGACACTGGCCGCTCAGAAAGCAATGACAATCTACTGCGCGTAATCTTACCAAGAAATCAACAGACAGCTGAAAGATGCTGCTGTTGACAGCGATGTCCTGTAAAGGATATGCGAATAAAAAAAAAAATCTATTACGTCATTTCGATTTAATTTCCACCAGAGCTGAAAAGTCTGACTCACAAAGATGTGATGACGCAAATGGAAGCAATGCACGGATTGCCTTGTCTGCCACTTTTGGGAAGGAATCTCACATCAAAAGCCAAAAAATCCGTGACTGGTTTGCTCATCGAGCAAATCTCTTGTTCCCAAATCAGTTTTCAGCTAAAGAAATGCATCTTAACAATCATCAGAAACGTTTTCAACTAATAATTTGATTGAATTTCGTACTAAATCCAACTAATCATCACTAAATTCAGGAAATTATCACTGAAATTCATTTTCTAGTGCTGTCAAATGCTGCAAAATTTCATTGTTGTTTTTAAATTTTTTTTGCACTCTGTGGAAGTAGTTGGTCTCTACCATCAACAACAAGAACGGATGACAGCTTCTCAAACGTTGCTACATTTTTCACATTGCCCTGTCTTTTTCAATTTCCAACCTGCTCGTAAAAGCTTTCAAGGCATCCACAAATTTTTATATTTGTATTCCTTCCTTGCATCTGAAGTTTGAGTTTAATCATCTGCTAAAAAGTATCAACTAAATAGGCAAGGCGCATGGTCCATTCCTCATCATCCAGCCAGGCAAACAATTCCATCTTACCCTGAACTTCAAAAACTACTTTGAGCTCGTCCCTTAGCGCATATACTCGCGCAGTTATATTTCCTCTTGACAGCCATCAAACATTTGTGTGGAAAGGAAGCAAATGGTGGCCTGCATCCATGTCAATGCATAATTGCTTGTAAAGCCGTGAATTAAGAGCTCCTCCTTTGACAAATTTCACTATCTTAACGGTTTGATCCAAAACCTTCCCCTATGGAGCTGGAAGTGTATTGGAGGCCAGTGCTTGACGATGGATTATGCAATGAATGCCTTTCACTTTTGGGGCACATTTTTCACACTAACTTGAAATCCTTTTTTCATCACTAACGTTGCTGGGCTCCATCTGTAAAGCACCCACACATATTATCCCATAACATATTTTCTGATTCAAGGAAAGATAAAACCTTTTCCAAAATACCAGAGGCCTTGGAAGTTGTTTCAAGAGGAGAACAAAAAGAAGCTCTTCTTTAAATGATCCTGAATACACATACATTGGAAACACCATTAACTGAGAACACGACATCACATTAGTCCGATTCATAAATTTGAATTGAATAGAGCATAAATGCTGCAGACTTGACCTCTTGCACAACTTGATCCTTGATGACAATGGTCATATCGCTGATCCTTCTGTGAACAGTTTTGTTTGATAGTGAAACCACTGCAAGGTTTTTCTCTGATCCATTTCCCAACACAATTTCAACCACCTTGAGACAACAAGGTTTGATAAAAGTTTCCTTTAATGTATGTGGTTGTTTTTCCTGCTTCACTATATCCAGTGCTACGACATAGGACGCTTCAGTAACCTCTTGGTATGTTTCTTGGAATCATCATCATCAAGTGCCCTGATAGCTGGCGTAGGCGTTCATGGCTCTCCACAGATCTCGGTCTTTGGTTTTCTGGATCAACTCTGCTGAAGATATTGCTCCGTGCCACCGTCTCAATCCATCCAGCATAATTTCTCTTGGTCTGCCTCTGCCTCTCTTCCCCTCGATCTTTTTAGTTGTCACGATGTTCTCCAATGCCTCTCTTCTCATTACATGACCAAAGAAAGCTGTTTGACTCTTTCTTACTTGTTGTATATAGTGTTCTAGTTTCATTAACCTGTTTCAGGCAGTCGTCGTTAGTTACTCTGGCAGTCCAAGGAATTCTCAACATTCATCTCAGGAACCACATCTCTGTTGCTTCTAATTTCTTCTTAATTTGTTCATTTACATTCCAAGATTCACTGCCATATAGCAAAACTGGTTCTACATAGAATTTCAGCACTCTCTTTCTTACACTCAGTGATAGTGACCTATTGCACAAGATACTCTTCATTTTCTGAAACGCGGCCTTTGCCTGCTCTATTCTGCTCTTAATCTCTGTTGTACATCTTCCATCTGATGTTATAAATGTCCCCAGGTATCTCAAATTATCAACTTGGTAAGAATTTTTCCTTCTATTTCTATGTCACATTTTGGTGTCACCATTTTCCTTGCACTCTCTGTTACTACAGTGTCCAACAATTGTTGTAGGTCTGTTGATTTATCTGCCACCAATAATGTGTCATCTGCATAGCGTATATTATTTATATTTTAACCTCCAACTAGTATTCCTGGAAACCTGGAACTAGTATTCCTGGAATGCCCCTGTTAAATTCAGTCTCATCCTTTTGACAGCATTCGCAAGACGTTCAAAACAGGCTTTGTCCTTGTGTTGAGGATAAACATTCAAGAAATGTTGCTTCACCTTTGTCGGTTTCATAGAATCATTTGATAAACCTACACCACAAATAACACACTGATGTTGTTCTTCTTCGTTTATGACGATATATATATATCGCCTCTACTCTTCAATCTGGCTTTAGAGAAAGTTGTAAGGAGGGTAAAGGAGGAATGTGATATTGGAGGAACATCCAAGCTTCTTGGTTAAGCAGATGATGTAGATATTATAGGGGAAAATGAACAAAAGACATTGGAAACATTGACTCACTTAAAGGAAAAGGCCCAACAGATGGGGCTGGTTATCAACCAAGATAAGACAGAATATATGGTAATTTCAAGAGAATTAATGGCTAAAAACTCTGGCCACATACAAATAGATAATACGACCATTAAAAGAACGGAAACATACAAATACCTGGGCACAATCTTCAACTGCTCAAACATCATAAGGGAAGAAATACAAACTAGAATCAATTCTGGAAATAATATATACTATGCACTACAACATCTACTAAAATCAAAGGCGCTATCTCGTAACACCAAGGTCACAATATACAAAACACTGATCAGACCAGTTGTGCTGTATGGCTCTGAAACCTGGAGTACAACGAAAGGAGACGAAGCCTTGCTACAAACCTTTGAGAACAAAGTTTTAAGACGCATCTTTGGACCCATTAGGGATACACAAAGTGGAGAGTGGAAAAGAAGAAGTAACAAAGACATTTATGATCTGTTTAAGTCCCCGATAATCACTGGTATCATGAAGGCTAATAGACTACAATGGCTGGGGCATATAGAAAGAATGGAAGATAATAGGGAAACAAAACTCGCTTACACTCAGGAAATAAATTATCGTAGACCCCGAGGTAGACCAAGAAGACGGTGGAGAGATAATATATATATATAGACCTACAAGCACTTGGAATATATATATATATATACACTTCTATACGCTGTGGATTGACCTTCAAGGGTTACCATTGTTTCAAAAATGACAAAGCCATGTGTTTCTGGTGGATGACCACATGCTGATTAAACCATTCACAAATTTGACTAGCAGAGCAGCACAACTTAATCGTAAGGAACAAAGATCAAATATTTTTCACCGAGAAGAATGTTAATCTGACCTTTTCTTGAATCCGTTTTCAAACACAAACGCATGTTGATCAAATCGATATAAGTTCCCAATCGGCAAGAAAAAAAAAATAACTCAATGATACAAATTCCGCTAGCCATCTGGCAAAAACAAACACCTTCTCTGTATAAACCTATGCGGAGAATTTACTGAATCATAATCCACGGACTGACATCTCGAACTATTGAACTGTTATAAAATTCACTCCGGGTGTAATCGTCTCCGATCTTCCGCGTCCTTCCTGTCCAGCTGTTATCCATTCTCTCCTGTTGTCAACACTTGTCATCCCCTTGTCGTCAACTGTTGTCATCCCTAGTGACAACAACAAAATTCTCTACACACAAAAATATTATTTCTTTTTTGTGCATTCTCGCACAAAAGGGGGATTTTTCTATGGGTGTCTTCTGTCAACCCGGAGGTTCAAAAGTAAATTCACCTCCTCTTCTTTAACCAATCACTAGGACAATATGGCCTGGGTATGTAGCCTGTCTGTAAGCAACCTATTCTGTTACATTGATATGGGAAGCTATTCGATTTTACTTCTTCATAAATTAATTCGGAACGTATAAGTCACGATCGTCAGAAGTAGATATTGCAGGTGACGCAAAGAAATATTTTTTAAGTGCACAAATATGGGAGATAATGGTTCGTGTTAACGCCACAAAAACTAGAGAAGCATAGAAGCCAAGGCCTTACCGGTGCTTGCAAAAGACTACAGAGAGGGAGAATGTGTGTCCTTCCACGACAAGTCTTCTTTATTGTATGTTTAAAATGTAAACGCAACGCTCACACATAATTCAAGAAAGGGGACGAATGCTGGTAAACGCTAAGAAATGGCGCTAAAAGAAAAGGAGCCAAGGTGAGGGGAAAGTCACGCACTAATACAAACTATAGAGGTGCACGCATGCGCACTTTACATTGAACCATCATACAATGTAAGTGCGAAACCAACAAAATACTAATAACAAAAACACACAAGATAGAGAACAGAAAGCCCAGCGTGACCTCTCAGTAGAGAGAATCAATGCACACTGCCTTTTATGTGGTCCTGAAGAAGGTTTGAGTCTGCCAATCTGTGGTCTTAATCCCCCCCCCCCTGAAACCCTAAAATTGCCACCCCCTCCCCCATTTGGAGGGATTTATAGGGAGGCAATACGAAAGGGGGGAGGGGGATGACATTGTGAACATATGGTGAAGGGGTGCATGGGCCAAAAAGGTTGAGAACCATTGGTATACACAATACCGGCGTATCCTTTATGCACCCCAGTATCACCCTCATTGCTTCATTGATCCATGTCCATTTCTGCCATGATCGTCAACGCAATGAGTTCTTTATTATATCTCATAAAAACCTCTTACAAGCAATCCCTGATGATAGACTTCTGTCGAAGGTGATTCTTAAGTGTCCCAGTTTACAACTCTCTCTCTCTCTCTCTCTCTCTCTCTCTCTCTCTCTCTCTCTCTCTCTCTCTCTCCTCTCTCTCTCTCTCTCTCTCTCTCTCTCTCTGTCACTCTATTAACATTTCTGCTATTTATTGTGAGGCCTCGATCGTCAACCTTAACAATCTTATAGCAACACAACACAAAAGCTTTACCTAGGCTAGTGATACTACCCATCTCTGTACACCATTCGATAGCTGTGTTTACTGTCTCCTGCAACTCTTTCACTATGTGCACACTATTTCTTCTCTTGATTATGTGGTTGTTTCGGGATTTGAAATTTAAATATTGAGCACAACCCACTACTGGCAACGCTGATCGCATTCTGGTATGAATATTTTATCTGGTATTTCTTCTCTGCTTATACGCATGTTCATCATCTACATATATCAGTCAGTAAGTAACTTTCTAATCCCCAGTGCTTCAATGTTTGCATTCTTGCTTGTGTATACATTGAATATCACAGGCAATATTGCAGTCCCTTGTTTCACTCCCGGGGTAATAATGTTGGCCTCCGATCGCCATGAATCTAGGCCCAAAGCAATCTTACGAGAGTGCAGAGTAACTGCTTTCTAGTTCACCACCCGAGGATTAACATATTTCATCACTCTCTTTCTTACATTCAGTCGCATTCTTTAATAAAGTCATAGAGACTAACACCTCAAACTACTCGGGTTGAAGATTTTTTCCCCAGTTATATACTCAATACCAATGAACGCACTAAGACCTTGTCAAACGCGTATTTATTCGGTAATGTAACGCTGCAAGTGGCGTACTTCACTAAAGTTCCGGATACTGGTATTCCAAACTACGGCTGAAGCATTTTACTACGTTATATGCTGACTAAATGAACTAACACTAACTTTCACCAGAACCTAAGCTGTACCACAATATAACTGTCACATATGCCAACTAATATCACACTGCTAAATAACTGCTATATACACCTTCTGTGTTATCTATAAGTAATATTTTAAAGCTACTTTTCAAGATCTATCTAATCATTTCGACAACGAGCAAATGATTTCTCGTAGTCAGTGTATTTACTCGTAGTCAGTGTTAGCTTATGCATCGCCCTGATTAATTGGAGTTCTATATAGATCGTTAAGAACTTGAGTCCATGAGTGTCGTCGTTAAATGTTAACATAAATGTTTAGTGTTTGTACTCTGGTTCACCTGAATCTAATCTGACTCTAATTATTACTACGATCCATCTTTTCTTTGTAATATTTTAATTTAAGCTGTCTTCTGCCGTCTCCATGTGTGTACCATGGGACTGCGATAGTCCTCAAGTTATGTTAGTTGTACGATCGGAACAGTGTTGTCAAATGTCCAAAAGGACTCCACGAGAGGAGCAGAGTGCCAGTATGTCCTCCAGTTTTGTTAGCTCCACAAGAGGACCAGGATTGCAATATCCCCTGCAATTATGTTAACTCTATAAGAGGAGGAGGATTATGACATCCATTTCTGTTAGCTTCATGAGAGGAACAGAGTTGCAACATCTCCTCTATGGCTGTTAGCTACATGAGAAGAAAAGAGTTGCAGTAAGGCTTCCAATTCTGTCAGCTTTTCAGTGGGGCAGAGCTCAGTAACATTTGCATGATCTATCCAGGACGCCGCGATCAACTTCAGGTTGATTTTCTAAGCAATGGTATGTTCAATAGATCGCCATTACTTTATGAACAAGAATTCAACGTTTATGTCCAACTGAACGGTGTAGGGAATGATTCCACTACAACGCCGTCAGCTTAAAGAATGTTCAACCACGAGCATTCTAAATATGTCTTCGGTGCTGAATTATGCAGAGGTAAGTTATAGAGCACGATAGTTATATGATGTATACAAATGAAATATCAGCTTATTGTCTCGTGGCTTAATAAACATAAAGACATTTCTTTTACACATGCTGTCCCACGAGCGTACATTTATATGTATAGAATATGTCACTACGTCGTCGTAGCATAAAGAGATGGATGACAATCTTCTTGTACCATCACAAGATTTTCATAGAGAAACTCTGGAATCAGTTTTATTCCTCCGTGGTCAAGTGCAGACATAAAAGTAGCAACTGAGAATTGACCCCAGACCACTGTGTTGGTAATCCAAGATTATAATACAGTGTGTTGGAGCTAAAGCTACATATAAATGATCATTACGATATCTGTTGTTGTTTGTATAATTTGATTATTGTTGATCATTTCATAGTGACTGCTATTGCATAAATGATTGTTACTGTGTTTATTTTTTTTTTAATATGAAAACACAGCTGATGTCAACTGTTGTGATGGATGATGATATAATGGACAATTCACTAAGTCGCAGAGGCAAGACATGTTGGTACAGAAAGGTCGGTATCTAATGGTTACTGTTTTATTGTTTTGTAGCAACTTGACAAGGTTTAATTAAAACAAAGCTGCGGTTTTAGAAGATGGATTAATACAAGATATGTAAGACACTGTAAACATATTGTACAAACAAAAATGAAACAACTGAAAATATTTACCGTTGTGGATTCTGCATTGCCACGGTAAAATGACGACGGAGGAGCTGTGCTTTCTGAGAGAGAGACGCGGTTGTGTTTATCTGAGAGGAATATGGTCTATTTCGTAAGAGTATTTTATTTATTTTTTCGGAATGTTTTCATAAAAAACCACGGAAGATAGTGTGGATGGAATTTTGAAATAAGCCGACATATAGTCGTTGGTTATGGTCTCTTCTTCTTCTTCTTCTTCTTTCGTTCGCTTGAAACATGTCTACAACTGCAATGTCGTCTCTTGTATGAATCTAACAGTCTTTTTTAGTTCATTCAGCGGTCCATAGAGTTTATCTTCCACTGTTGTCTCTCTAGGCCAGAAGGTTCGCCTGGATATGTTGTAGTTTGGGCAATCCTGGAGTATGTGCTCTGCTGTCTGCGACGCCACACCACATGTGCACATGGCTGAGTCACCAATCTTGAATTTTGTATACAAGGTTATGGTCTCAAGTTTCGCGACGGAAGACAGATGTTCTTTTTAAAACAACAATGGCAACGGTCACCGACCAGTATGGTCACTGCCAGGAAGTAACGCAATGGCAAACTACCTTCTTTAAAGTTGTCTAGTTAATCATGACTCGTTAATTCACAGAACGTCACAAAATGATCGCAACGCTGACATTAGCCACATGGAATATTCGTGCTTTAAGTGCAGATTGAAAATTGAATAATATCAACCAAGAAATTGGAAGAGGGAGACTATTAATATCTTAGAAATGTGTGGGACGAGATGGAAAAGGACAGGGATTAAGACACGGGAGGATTTTAAGAGTATTGATTCTGGAGGTGATGAAAGGCAAAGAGCTGTAGCAATTATCTTGGATCTAGAAAAATCAAAATAGTTAAAAGATATTGGGCAGTATCAGACATGGTTCTATTGGTGAAGTTAATTGGCAGACCTATTGACATAAACGTTATTCAAATGTATGCCCCGCTAGGAAAAAGCAACGAAGATAGTGTAGAGGAATTTTATAATGACAAGAATAATGCTTTGAATAAATGTAAAAATTCCGAAATATACATCATAATGGGTGACTCAATGCAAAAGCAAGAAATCAAGAGGGTGGTTCACAGTAGGTAAACATGGGTTGGGAGAAAGAAATGAGAGAGGAGACAGACTTGAAGAATCGGCAAATGAGAGGGAACTGATTATCGGAAACACCTGGTTTAAGCAACATTCAAGAAGATTATATACATTTAGGTGTCCCGGCAGTATGATTAGAAACCAGACTGATTACATCCTGATTAGCAGAAGGTGTCGTAATGAGTTAACAGTCGTAAAAACAGTACCAAATGAAGACTGTTACAGTGATCACAGATTGATTATAGGCACATTAAAAGTAAAGTTAACGACATGCAAGTATACACCAGGAAACACTAAATTTGGTATGTGTACATTGAAAATGACAAGGAAATACAAGGCAATTTTACCATAGAAGTAAATAATAGATCTGATGTGTCTGATCTAGAGATCATATTTCAAGATGTAGATGACCGATAGGAAATGTTGAAGAACTTAATCAGTTTGGCTGCAGAAACAACTATCCCCAAAATAAAGAAAGTAGGTCGTAAGACATGGATGTATGAAGACATATTACAACTAATGGAAACAAGAAGACACAACAAAAATAATCCTGACAAATGTGAATAGATTCACAGAAGAGTTAGAACATTATGTAAAGAGGCAAAAGAAGCATGGCTTGAAAAAAATATTGCAAGGAAATTGAAAAATAACACACCAGTAAAAATACCTAATTAATGCACAAAATAATTCAGGAACTTACCACCAAAAGAACACCTACAACAACACTGCCTGTAAACGAAAGATGGAAAAGCATAGAAGAGAAACATCAGATTTTAGATACATGATCAGGGTACTTGAAAGTACTATGTAATGACACGTGAAGAACAGTTTCATATTTCTTATAATATGGAAGGATCACCAATATTGAAGATTGAAGATCAGCATGCTCTCAATCAAAAGAAAGCTGGCAAGACCCAGGGTGCAGAAAAAATTACAACATAAATTAGTAATGTCTTAGAAGAGTATGGCATAGATCAAGTTACCAGATTGCTAAACAATATATATATATATATTATATTATATTATATATATATATATATATATATATATATATATATATATATATATATATATATATATATATATATATATATATATATATATATATATATACACATGTATATAAAAGAGAATGTATGTTTGTGTGTGTGAGTGTGTGTGTGTGTTTGTGTGTGTGTGTGTGTGTGTGTGTGTGTGTGTCTTATGCGTTCCTGAACGGTCCATCTGATTTAGATGAAATTTTGTACAGATGTTCTTCTTATTCCCACGGAGCCAACTGACATAGTTATTTAGTTTTAAAATAGTTTTGTACGTAATAAAGGTACAGCAAATGCTGTAAATTTGCTAAGAACAATAAAAGAGTGTTCAACAGAAGTCAATAAAGAACTTCATCTTTGCTACATTGATAACATGAAAGCTTTCGATGAGAGTAAGGCTATTTATATGATGAAAATGCTGGCAGGCCTCTAATTGTGTGGAAAAGTTATGAAGAACATCTATTGGAAACAAGCAGCTGCTATACAAATTGATAATGAAGTGTGTCAATTTCAGTCTATCAGGAGAGGTGTGCGACAGCGATGTGTAATGTCTCCAGAACTTTTTTCCCCTTTATTGTGAACATATTATGAGATATGTATAGAATACGAAAGGTTTTGCATTTGGAGGAAAAACATCAATAATATAAGATATGTGGACGATACAGTATTGATTGCTGACAACGAGCAGAATCTACAACATTTGGTGGATGAAGTTATTATACACAGTGAGCAATTAGGTTTGGAATTGAATTGTAAGAAAACAGAGATATCGGACATCTCCAAGAAGACATATAAACTATATTGTAACATCCACGTGAATGGAGAGACCCCTTTTTTGCGCTAGCTCGCTTTGAACTCAAGCGTAGTCCATACACACTATCTATAGTAGTGATGGACAGGATTCTGCATGTGGATTAGCTTTCCCTATTAACAGTGTCCCTCGTCATCAGGTGGACCCACTCCGACTTCAGAGGTACTTGCAATTCACGTCCGAAATACTCTTATATAGGGGGATCGGTATAACTATCTAGAAACAGTCGTAACATCTGATGAAAGATGCCTTGCAGAGATTAGATCAAGAATTGTCATGGCAAAGGTTTCCTTCTGCAAAATGGAAACCATATTTACCAACAAAATGTTGTCAATTGCAGTGAGGAAAAGAGTGTTGAATTGCTATACTAGTACCCATATTGTTGTATGCGTGTGAAACATTGACAATTAACAGACATACTGAGAAGCATCTAATGGTGGCGGAAATGTGGTGTTTTGAGAAAAATGCAAAGAATACCATGGATGGATAGAAAATCAAATCAGACAATTCTTCAAGAGACAAGTGAAAAACAGAGTTGGTTGAAGAAATTATGTTATTAGGAGAAATGCTTATGAACAGTTCGTGACAACTGGTAAGATTCATGGAAAGAGAGCAAGAGGAAGACAGAGGGACAAATACCTTGATCGTTTGGCAGCATGACATAATCGGATAAAGATCACAGATATGATTCTATGCTCTGGTGACATTGTGAGCTAGCGAACCATAACAGCCTAGGCCTATGGGCATTGCACTTGATGACGATGAAAGTAAAACAAATCCATTTACAGAATCCATTTACAAGTGTCACAACGTTAGATATCACCAGCTTTGAGTGTTGTTCATGCTCACTATGAGGTTTAGACTGTAGTGTATGATGTTTGATGAATACAGTGATGACCGCACACGATGACAATTTCAAGAGATAAACTCGGACGCAACTGCGTAAATATTTATAAAGCAAGATGTTACAGACCTACAAGCACTTGGAATCAACGACTGGCAAGAGAAGGTCCACCAGAGAGACGAATGGAGATCGATTGTATCTGCAGCAAAGAACCTCAATGGCTCGGAACGCTGAAGAAGAAGAAGAAGAAGAAGAAGAAGAAGAAGAAGAAGAAGAAGAAGAAGAAGAAGAAGAAGAAGAAGAAGAAGAAGAAGAAGAAGAAGAAGAAGAAGAAGAAGAAGAAGAAGAAGAAGAAGAAGAAGAAGAAGAAGAAGAAGAAGAAGAAGATGTTACAAGACATTTATCCACAAGTTGTGTAGGTGTTGCAGAATACTCTTCAGATGGGCCTCCTAGATATGATTTGCAGTCTCAGATCCGAAGAGTTCTTTGTCGCACTTCTGTGGAGCACCTTCTGGTGGTAGTGGTTATATGTGGCCAAAACCAGTTTAAGTGCTGTAGTTTTATAATATCTCATGTTAGGATTGCGACTATTTTTTTTTCATAAGTCAATTCTTATCATCCCTCTCATAGACACACATTGTAATGGTTAGTTGGTGGAATCCTGCAGGACTGAGTTTTAACTCTTAAAGTCTGATGCAATGGCGTTCTGGTTGTGTGAGTCCTAAAAATGGCTTACATCTATCAGAGTGAAGTTGGTGTAAAGTATTTTCTCCTGAGTCAATATTGCAGAGCTCCCATTCCCCTCCTCCAATCCCAGAAACCAGTTGGGTGTACATGAGGGTACAGCGACTTCAGATCTTCAGAGAGTATGGTATCTGATCATAATTCATTACAGCGCATATGCACTATAGTGCATTTACTTTTGTCTGCCCTAATAAAAAGTTCCATATCTCAGTAGCCAGCTGAGGTAAAATGATGAGATTTAGCATATAATCATATCAATGATGTCCACCCAACAAAAAAAATTTTGTTCTGGAGATTATACAGCAGATTTCAAAGTTTGTTTATATGCGGTATATAATTTACGAGTCAGAGATTAAGTTCAAATTTTAAATGTATTACACCGTAGCCAGACAATAAGCGCTCAATGTTGAATATTCTGTGGGTTTTACGGGATTTGGCCTTATGCCAAGAACCCCGCGTTGTTTAAATTGACAGTTTTCAGAGGTGTCGTCAAAATGTGGGTTATTTCATGAAACCTGATTATTTTTTTTTTAAATCTTACCACTTATCGCTAACATTGAAATGTGTGAATATTTCTCAATGGGATTGAGTGCGAAATTGTGTTCGTTTCAACGCATCGCTATGAAATTGTACACATATTTTTGTCAAGAAGGTGATCGCAGGAAAATGTTTTATACTATTGCAAATTCCGAAAAAATAACAGTGCATGCATTGGGTTTGAGTAAACGGTCATTTCGTCGATGGTTGCAAGAATCTGGAATTAAGCCACCACGCAATAACCAAACGGTAGGTAGAAAGGTTATTGTAGACAGCTTTGACAAGGATTTCATAAAGCGAGCTATTATAAAAATACTTTAAAAGTCGCTTAAAAGTCGACAGGATCGACTTCATTGCACCGGGTTCTATCCCATATGGCTCGGTCTCTTTCCGCAGTGCGGAAAGCATCGCACAAAGCACGAACTCCGCATCTCTAGCGACAACCCACAGGAGTCTCCGAAGAATTTAACTCGTGAACCGAAGGATGTGGCCCGGAATCGAACCCACGACCTTTGGAGCTCGAGTCAAAAGGCTTGACCACTTCGCCATGGAGACTCCTAATATTATAAAATTTTAGGATTTTATATCCAGGATTATCCAGCATTATAAAAATGCTTGATGCCAAAGAAACAGTGACTGTAAGAAAACTTAGGGTTTGGTTGAGAAAGAACAATAACATAGAGCTATCCAAAACACTTTGTGGAAAATTATAAGGACATTATCTTCACTTTTAGAAGGTACAAGGGACGTAGAAATATTATTTGCGAGCAGCCGCATTTAGGAGCCATGAGAAGCAGATACCTACGTGAAATAAGGGAAATGCGCAAAGAAAATTATGGCATAGTGTATTTGGATGAAATGTGGATCAATGCGCAATACACAAGTGATAAGGAATGGCAATCAGTGGATGGACAGATAAAGCGATATGTGCCCAGTAGTATGGGACCGCTTTTGGTCATGGCCCATGCTGGTAATACACATAATGGCTTACACCAGAATGCTGGGCTCGTGTTCGTATCAAAGCATACAGACAATAGGGATTATCATAATAAGATGAATGGTAATGTATAACGTGTCAGGTCTTAGTCAGATATGACTGAGCTACCGTATAACAGTAGACGGTACTACCTGCTTTCTGTTAGCGCCGAACATTGGGCTGCGCTTACCAAACCCGACACCCCACATTGTGCTAACGGCTTCGGGCGGAAGAGCGCAATTGGGAGGGTACAAGCCTTACCCTGGTGCGAGGAAATGCAAGCTAAAGACAAAATGTCATGGCAGGGCACACCAGGCCCTAAGCCTTGGTTGGCGGCTGGTCTAGGATCGAAGCTCCGACAGGCGGACAGTTAGAGCATTGCTTTGCTGATCCGGCAGCTTCTGCAGCTTATCATGTTCCAGATGTAGGGGTGTTACCTTTCCTCTGGAGTGAACTAGGCAGGCCGAGAGAGGGATCATGCTGCATGGGCAACACATGATCTCTATATTTTAGCCCAGGCTTTGTGCTATGGAGAGGCAATAACTCCATCCCTGGTCTTAACTGGTCTCGGAATCAAAGCGAGAGGCAACTGTTACTGGTTATAAGTCTCTGTCAGTTGGCGTAGACATGGGTCGCCACGCGTTGCCTCTGACGGTGGGAGACATCTACAGGTGTCACTGATCAGCTACCGCCCGCCTCAAGCTGGGCAGCCCCCGGCCAATTGGGTGCTGATCCGCCACAGCCTGCCTGCTTCAATGGGTGCTTGGGGCTAGGACAAAATCTGAATCGCAGGCTGTAAAACCAATGCACCAGGTACAAACAAAAATAAAAATAGAAACCTCAAGCTACGGCTTGCAACCTGGAACGTGAGAACCATGTGTCCAGGATTTTCCACTGACTTGACCAATATTGACGATGTGAGAAAAACGGCTGTGATTGATGCCGAACTCAATCGTCTTAACATTGATATTGCTGGCCTGCAGGAGACTCGCCTCGCTGAGGAAGGGTCACTCAGGGAAAACAATTACACCTTTTTCTGGAAGGGTAGAGGGCAGGCAGAAAAAAGGCAACACGGTGTGGGCTTTGCAGTGAAGAATTCGCTACTGGGAATGATTGAAATTCCAGCAGGAGGAAATGAAAGACTATTATCCCTGCGCTTGGCAACCTCTTGTGGGTTTGCCACCATTATTACTGCATATGCACCGACACTCGATTCCTCTGATGATGTGAAGGATTCGTTCTATGAGGAGTTAGACTCCGTGATCAAGGCAGTTCCAAAATCTGACTACATTTATATGCTCGGTGATTTCAATGCTCGTGTGGGCAAGGACTCGAGTTCATGGCCAGTGTGCCTTGGAAAATACAACATCGGTCGCATGAATGAAAATGGGCAAAGGCTGCTGGAGCATTGCACCAGTAATGACCTATGTATTACAAACTCCTTTTTTAAAACAAAAGAGATGCATAAGGTCACATGGAAACATCCAAGATCCGGCCATTGGCACCAGCTGGACTTCATCATCACACGGAGACAACATCTGAACCATATATCATTGACTCGAAGTTACCACAGTGCTGACTGTGATACGGATCATTCTTTGGTTGTTGCAAGGGTTAGACTGAGACCAAAGAGAATCTACACAGCTAAACACAAATCTAGCCCCAGGATTAATATTATTAACACTCACGATCCTGAAAAGTGCTTTCAATTTCAACAGCAACTTGAAGACGCTTTCACTGATACACCAGGAAATTGTACAATAAATGAAAAGTGGAGTCAAATTAAGAAAACTCTGTCTAAAACTGCCGTAGGGGTTTACGGCACTGTGGATCATAAGAGGCAGGACTGGTTTGCGGCAAACAGCGAGACTCTGCAGCCCTTGATTGATAAGAAGAAGAAAGCTCTCTTAAGAAACAAGGAAAGACCAACGCGTAACACTCTGAGTGAGCTAAGGCAAGCTAGGAAGGATGTGCAAAAGGCTGCCAGGCAGTGTGCAAATGATTATTGGATCAAGTTATGTGAGTCCATTCAAATCGCAAGTGATAAGGGAAACATAAGAAGCATGTATGAAGGAATAAAGAAAGCCTGTGGTCCAGTGATCAAAAGAAGTGCACCATTGAAAACCTTGACTGGAGAAATCATCACTGATAAGAAACAGCAGATGGACAGATGGGTAGAGCACTATTTGGAGCTTTACTAAAGTGAGACCAAACTAGCGGATGATGCCCTCAACGCCATAGAGGCTCTACCAACTCTTGACCACCAGGACACACTTCCCACTATA
The DNA here is from genome assembly GCA_014155875.1 of Cepaea nemoralis. NCBI lineage: Eukaryota > Metazoa > Mollusca > Gastropoda > Stylommatophora > Helicidae > Cepaea > Cepaea nemoralis. Next base: position 33,689 of record JACEFZ010001784.1, read on the forward strand.
ACAGACGTTAAGTGTGCTATAAATGAACTTGCATCTGGCAAGGCTCCAGGTAAGGATGGGATTCCAATAGAGGTTATCAGGAGTGGGCAAGACACACTCACTCTACAGATCCACCAGCTAATAGAGCTATGCTGGCGAGAAGGACAAGTCCCACAGGATTTCAAAGATTCAAGCATCATAACACTGTACAAGAACAAGGGCGATCGGAGCGACTGCAACAACTATAGGGGTATCTCACTTCTGTGTATTGTTGGAAAAGTATTTGCCAGAATTGTTCTGCGCAGACTTCAAGTCCTAGGAGATCAAGTCTACCCCGAATCACAGTGTGGCTTTCGACAGAACCGGTCTACCACTGATATGATATTCTCATTGCGACAAATGCAAGAAAAATGCCGTGAACAGAATCAACCACTGTTTATTGCCTTCATCGACCTCACAAAGGCATTTGATTTGGTCAGTCGTGAGGGTCTGTTCAAGGCACTAAAGAAGATTGGCTGCCCACCAACTCTTCTGTCCATTGTGGAATCGTTCCACACAGGCATGAAGGGTATAATCAAGTTTGATGGTGCAACTTCTGAAGAATTTGAAATCAAGAGTGGAGTTAAGCAAGGTTGTGTACTAGCTCCCACCCTCTTTGGAATATACTTTTCACTTCTACTGAAATATGCCTTTCGTGATCAGGATGGTGGTATATACATTCACTCACGCTCAGATGGCGGCCTTTACAATGCTCAGAGATTGAAGGCCAAGACCAAAATTAGGAGGGTACTGATCAGAGAGTTGCTTTTTGCAGATGATGCTGCAGTTACGACCCACTCTGAGGAAGAATTGCAATGTCTACTATCTGCATTCTCCAATGCTTGTTCTGAATTTGGTTTAACAATTAGCAAAAAGAAGACACAGATTATGTCACAAGGTGCACACGGGGTACCATCAATCTTAATTGACGATGCCGAACTAGAGATGGTAGACCATTTTACATATCTAGGACCAGTGGTAAATAGCAAATTATCCCTAGATCAGGAAATCAACATCCGGATTGGTAAGGCAGCAACAACAATGAACAGGTTAAGAAAAAGAGTCTGGGAGAACAGGAAGCTTACTGCCAAAACAAAAGTCCTTGTCTATCAAGCCTGTGTCCTTAGTACTCTTCTTTATGGCAGTGAAACCTGGACAACTTACTCACACCAAGAGAAACATTTAAACAGCTTTCATATGCGGTGTCTGCGAAGAATTCTTGGTATTAAGTGGCAAGACAAAATCACAAATACTGAAGTATTGGAAAGATCAGGTTGTGTGACAGTTTATTCCATGCTCAGTCTTCGTAGACTTAGATGGATAGGACATCTTAGGAGGATGGATGATGGTAGAATACCAAAGGACATCTTTTTTGGTGAATTACAGATGGGTAAGAGATCTCAGGGTCGGCCTCTACTACGATACAAAGATGTGTGTAAGCGGGACATGATTGATACAGGCATTGATAATGCACATTGGGAGCAAGTTGCGCTGAACGTGTTGCATGGAGGGCAAACATCAGAAATGGAATAAAGACAAAGGAGAAAATGATTGCAGATAAGTCACACACCAAGCGTTTGAGACGTAAGATGGTGCACGGTGGTGGAAATGACCACGTGTTCACATGCACCCACTGTGAATGGACATTTACAGCGCAAATTGGCCTTATCAGTCACATTCGCTACCGCCATAGGTAAAAGTTATTATACCTTTTTAAAGCACAAACTATCGTCTGTCAAGACGGCAAGGTGCCAATGTAATGTATTTAGACATTGGCTCGAGAATACTGTGCTTCCATCCCTAGATAGACCGTCGTGTCCAATTATGGACAATGCATGATATCAATGTTGTTGCCCAAGAAGACAAAATACCTACAGCATCGAGCACAAAGGGAGCAATAAAGATATGGTTCCGAATGGAAAACATACCATTTCCAGAAAGGTATTTCTAGCTAGAATTGTTGTCCCTTGTAAAACAGACGCCAAAAAGCTAGAAATATCAAATCGACAAGTTGATAGAAGAGCATCGTCATGGGTGCTTGAGACTTCCGCAGTACCACTCTCATTTTAACCCTATAGAACTTGTGTGGGCTAAAATTAAAGGACAGGTGGTAGCTGACAATACTATATTCCAATTGTCTGACGTCAAAATACTAATCCAGTCCGCGCTATTAAATATTGATAAAAGTTACTGAGAAAATATGAGGACCATGTGTTGAAAGAGGAAGAGGACTATTGGAGAAAGGATGGGTTGAATTTTATGCAACCGAGAGCAGTCATCAACCTACTGGAATCGTCCGACACAGATTAAGGTCTAAGCAGATCGCAGACCTTAATCCGCGTGCACGCTTACTGAGATATTTTGCTCCAACAATTCAGACTAATTGCAGGCCCTAAACATTACAGCATCAGCACAATGTCAATGGTAACAGTTTGTATTCCACAGTGATGAATTTTCAATTCCGCAAGCCCTCAGTGGTGACAAACAACTGGTATTGAAAAAAAACCATAAACACTAAACGCATTGAATACCAACAGAAGAGTAATGTTGCGGTGGAAACTGACATATTGTGGTGTAACAAGAAACGTGAGAGCAAACACGTTGTCAAATTTAAGGGACGACACACGTGCATACGAATCAATCTATAAACTTCAATGAAAAGAGGACTAACATCTTGGTCTCTCGGGAGTCTCCGTGGTGAAGTCGTCAAGCCGTCTGACTCGGGCTCCGAAGGTTGTATGTTCGATTCCTTCATTTCGCGAGTGCATTTTTTCGGAGACTCCCGAGGGTCGTCGCTGGAGCTACGGAGTTCGTTCTTTGTGCGACGCTTTCCGCCCTGCGGAAAGAGACTGAGCCATATGGGATAAAAACCCGGTGCAATGCAGTCGACCCTGTCGACTTTTAAGCTACTTTTTTATTGCACTCACTCCCATACGAATCTGGCTACGCCTTGTAATTGTGTCCTTAACCAAAAATAAAATGGTTTACTGTAAGACTAGTTTGTTAGCGTGAATTCACTACATTTTCCCCAAAACATCAAAAAATGTCGCCGCTTTTGATGATTTAAGTTGCTTTTGGACCTATCAAAGACATATTCCTTCGGTGGGGGTAAATATAAGACGGCAGGAAAAATTTCATAACGATGCAACAGTTTTCAAAATAATTGATCGTGAATGACGGCGTTCATTTCTGGACACACTATAGCTAGGAACATTCCTTGGTTGGTGATGTTTCCCCCACCAGTTTTAGGCTTTTTATTAAAAACAGATCACAGCCCAATTCCCATAGAGAATCACTAGTAATATAAAAGTAAAGAAATCCAATTCACATGCTGAGACATATGGAGTATTATTTTAGGGACTCTCTGGTTAGCATCACGTCAATTATCTTTGTTTTTAGATGAAATTGACTGAAATTTTCATGTGGCTGATATTAGCATCACAACTTTACTGGCAAATAAAAAAACTTACACTCTTCTTCTTCTTCTTCTTCTTCTTCTTCTTCTTCTTCTTCTTCTTCTTCTTCTTCTTCTTCTTCTTCTTCTTCTTCTTCTTCTTCTTCTTCTTCTTCATCTTCTTCTTCTTCTTCTACTCCTTCTGCTTCTGCTGCTACTTCTTCTTCTTTCTTTCTCTCCTCCATTTCCTCCACTTCCTCTTCTGTAGTGAAGGGTCGAAGAGAGGAGGCAGATGTAATTGTCTGTACTTCGTTGGTCTTGTCCCTTGTACAAATGTCACATTTCTTCAATGTCTCGTTTACTCCATCTGGCCAACTGTTTCTGGGTCGTCCTCTTGCTTTGAATCCTGATGTTCTCAAGTAGGATGCTTTATTCTTTCTTGTTTCATTCTAACTAAATTTCCAAACCATTTAATTCTTTGGTGTTATATAAAGTTAACAATAGGTATAATCCCTATACATGCTCTTAGATTTTCATTTGTCTCTCTGTCACTTCTTTTTATTTTAAACTTCGCTTCTGATGCATCTGATCTCAACTGATGAGATTGTAGGGATGTGCATTTCTAGAACTGTCCGTATATGGTATTGGTACCAAAGCAATGGGGCGAATACAGCATCTGTCAGCTTCTGTTATGTATGCATGTTTATAGTTTTATTGTTGTCTGTCGGAAGATGTTTTCATATTTTTAACACTTATTTTATCTTTTTATTCTCTATTTTCTTTGTATTGATTACTTCTGAGGTCGTTGTATGAGGTAATTTTTGACTATTTTTATCTGCTGGTAAATGGTAAAAAAGTGAACACTGACAACTTCACTACTGTATCTTGGAACACATCTTATGCACACACAGAAAATCAATCTTGTGGCTGCATCATGTATTTACGAGTATCTGCACTGGACATGTTTTGAAACAAATACTGCATGTAAGCTGTATGAAAGTTCTTAAAGATAAAATTGTTTCAGGAGAACGTTGGTCCTTACAGCAATAAATGACTCCAATTTTCTGGAGTGCTGCATTTATAGCCTGTTGAGGAAATACATAAAAGATAAGCCCTACTATTTGTCCATTTTGGAGTTAGTTTTTCCAGGTAAGATTTCAATCCTTTCTTAAATTATTTCCACAGATAGAGTATTTTTATTTAAATATAAACTAATTGATTACTAAATTGGTTTGCAGTACTTACAATATGATGTAGTTTACTGGTATTTATTTAAACAAAGAATCAATAAACAATAGTTTGCGCAATTTGTCAGGCTGTCCATATGTCGTTACATCTCGTCAGACGCATACTGGAGCTTTATATAGCATATGGAATGAATAGATGCTAATCGCGGATACACTAAACAGTCCTTCTGTCCTCACAACCGGTATTTGGAATATCTGAATAGCCGTGTATTGTTCTGCTAATACAATAAACAATACCCTTTTGCTTTGTTAATTGTATGGCCGCAATTTTACAGTTCCTGAATTATGGAAGAGGATTGCTGTTTATGGTCTATCGACTGCATAGTGTTTCCATATGATTGATTACTTTATTGATCATTTTGGGTATACTTTAATGTGTTCAGTTGCTCTATTTGCTAATTTGCATGCCGATCTAAATTTGTAAGGTGCTTGACAATCGCACAGGAATTAATCAATACAGTTTGCTTTGGTGTACGGTGATGATGAATATGTTCGTGATAACAATATTTTACTATGGCTCGTGTTTCTTTAGAATCAACTCAAATACAGTAAACCTGGCTTCCACTAGTAAGATGCATGTCCTGGCTCAACCAATAAAGTATATGTCCTAACTCAACCAATTAATTATACGTCCTGAATCCACTAGTAAATTATATGATCTCACCCCACCAGTAAATTATATGTCATGATTTCACCAGTAAATTACTTTTCTTATTTTTTTTTATTTTGCACTCGCTCGCTTCCGACTCGAGCGACTATATCTTATATATAAAAGATAATGTATGTCCGTATGTCCTTTATGCGTTCGCCAACGGTCCATCCGATTGAGATGAAAATTTCTACAGATGTCCTTCTCATTCCCGTGCAGCCAACTGTCATAGTTTGTTAGTTTACAAACATGTATTTACGTAATAAAATTTAATGTTTTAATTACATTATAATTAATATATAGCAAGGAGACTTAACTTACGAAAAGTTATATCAAGGGACATAACTTTTAGTAGCATTTCTATATATGTAATTTAAATAATTGTTGCATTTTTCTCAAAGTTTTATAAAATGTTTATCTACAGTTATCTACAGGCATATTCGTTATGATATATAATGATATAATCTTTAAGGCATTTTCAAAGATTTTCATAAAAACTAATGCACCTAATTTTAAATACGTGAAAATGTTTCTAACTCATCTTTTTATTTTTCTTCAACAGCACATTAGATGTTTTACTCTTCTTTATTTCTTTTCCACATCAAATTAAATGTTGTTGTTTTTTCTTCTATGTAATGTAATTTTTTTTTAAACATTCCCGTATGTATGGCACGTTACACCCACGTTGGGTATTTATGATGCCCATGTTAAACATTGCCTCAACGAGTCATGTTTTATTGATTATTTTTCATGTGTTTTAATGCTTATTGTTCTTTTGTTGTCAAAGAATTGCTTCATAAGAGATGTTGAATGAAAGAATGTATGAGAGGAAATAGAGAAGAAGGGCAGAATGTAGGATGGGCCTGCGTGCCCAATTCTTAACCCTTTGAAAATAAAGATATTTCGTTCGTTAAAAAAAAATAATTTTTGTGAGAGAAAGTTAGTTGCATATCCTTTGCACTACTCTGCAGTCAACCCACCGCCCACCATTTATTGGCTGTTCGTGATATCTTGGTAAGTTTACTTTCAGTACTTTCACGTTGCCCTCTTTAGTTAGTTAGTTAGTTAGTCGACAGATCATCCTCGTTGCACATCGAACCATTCAGTCCATAAGTGCTCGGATCCCCTCCTCAGCAAATCCCGCAGCGTGTAGCGGCTAACGACGCCAGTTCTGTGTTGGTTTATCAATCTTCTTTGGCTTCCTGCGTAGTGTTCTTGTTTGGCCACCCCTCTTTTAATTTGCTGCTCTCGCAGTCTGGCCATTGTTGTAGATTCACAGTCATCACTTGGTTCTCGCAAAAGTCTCACTTCTCGTAGAGCATTCAGAATGTCAGCCTGGTCCATGGCGCGTCCGCCCTCCACAGTAGCCTCACCTGCGAGCTTGTCAGCCCGCTCATTTCCTTGTACTCCCGCATGACCTGGCACGAAGATGAAACTAATCTTTGCCAGCCGAGACCGCTTCAGAGGCAGCAACCATTCCCTTCGGATCGACCCCTCCTCTATCCTCTTGATCATGTTCATTGAGTCGCTAAGGAAACAGGCCCTAGTGAATGTCTGTGTCTCGAGCCATGTTATTGCTTTACTTACTGCCATGACTTCCATGGTCAGGCTACTTGTGGTTTCAGTGAAAGCACAAGAGTCCTCCTTCACAATTCTCCCTCCGGCCCGAGCTGTAAAGGCCCATGAGCTTCTCACATGTCGGACGACCGACCCATCTGTGTAGATGACCGCGTCACCGTCTAGCGAATTCTCGAAAATCAACGCTTGTACTTCAGCCTCATCAGCAGCCGGATTTTCTTGTCTGCATTTTCTATCTAGTTGGATGCAAACTGAAAAGGATGTGCAGAAGTCTGTTGCACTTGCACCCACTCCTCGCCAGGTTCTAAGTCCTCAAGTGAACACACCTGTTGAAGAATGTCTTCGGCTTGACCCATCCACGACCGTCCTCTTTTTAACCTGCTGCCCTTCACCTTCCTAATTTCACTATGCAGTGGATGTTGTGTGTTTGCGTTAATTCTGAGGTAGGCGCGTGCCCTGCAAACTTGCATTCTCTCTTCAATGGTTGGAAAATCAAGAAGGTAGCGCATCGCCCTGCATGCTGTATCTCTTGTACATCCAAGAATAATGCGCATAGCTTCATTCTGTATCCTTTCCATCCTTTCTATCTGCTTATGGCTGAGAGTCAGGATTGCCATTGCATACTCCAAAACAACATGACCAGCCCCTCGTACAGAAGACATAGATGGCGCTGCTCACAGTTTGCTTGCGCCATCACCCGCATCGCTGCCAAACCCCGCTTGGCCTTTGTTATCACCTGGTCTATGTGCACATTATAAGCAAGGCTTCGATCAAACCGTATCCCCAGGTAATTCATTGCCTGCGTTCTTTCCACCGTCTCTGAACACAGCATTACAGTTGGTGTTGGATTGTTGACAATATGATTATTCAACGAGAACCAAGTCACTGTTGCCTTTGTTGGGTTGACCATTGCCCCAGCTTCATCACACCAAGTACTTATGCGATTGAGTTCGGTTTGTAGTTCCACAGCAACCTCCTCTCTATCCTTACCCTGACGATACACTAAAACATCATCGGAAAACGACAATGTCCTGCCAGGTCCAGTGATCTGCTCACTGGTGATTCTCACTGTGTAGGCGTTGAACAGTACCGGAGATAATGCTGATCCCTGTGGTAGGCTAGGATATATTGTTGTTGGTTCCGAAGTCCAACTGCCACATCTAAAAACTACTTTCCGTTGGTAGAGGGCTGCAGCGATCCAACTAAGGAGGAATGGACTTACGTTTAGTTCAAGAAGCTGAAACATTAAAAAATCCAGTGGTACTCTGTTGTATGCGTCCTCAAGATCAATCGCTGCAGCAACGGTTTCAGTGCCTGAGTGGAAACCTTCATAGACATCATGGGCAAAGACTGCTGCATTGGTCCAGGTTTCTCTTTTTGGACGGTACCCACCCAGGGTAGGTGGGAAAACACCTTGCCTCTCTAGTTGGCTTGATATTTTCCTGGCAATTACCTTCTCCAGCAGCTTGCCTATTGTATTCTGCATGGTTATAATTCGATATCCCTGAATTTTTTTGTGGTCTTTGTCAGGCTTCGGCAAGGGAATCAGATAGCTGTGTAACCATTCCTCCTTGATGCTAGCACTCCCTATACTGTTGTTGTACATGTTTGCTAGTTTCTCTAGCTCATTGTCGGTACACCTATTTATGTCGTCGTATCTTATGCCATCAGGACCTGGAGCACTGTTTTTTGATCGTCGAAGCACAGCCTTGATTTCTTTCACTGTCACTGTGTCTTCATCCGAAGTGTTCTGGGCCTTGCATCTGTCTGAGGTGACCTCCTTGGCCAGATTTCGGCCTCCCATGTCTGTCTGGTTGCTCTGCTCAAGGTAGCGTTCAAAGAGGGATTTGCCCTTGTCCTCGTCAGTCCTCCGCCAGGTGAGGTCAGCACCTTGGAAGTCAGAAATGCTCTTATTCTTGACTACACCACTCATGCTTTTATGTAGTCGCCAGAACAATTTCAGTGACTTGTCTGTGCTTACTCTTTGACACACCTCTGCCCATTTTTCGCTTTTAACCACCTTGACCAGTTTTTTTGACATAGCTTACTTTTGTGTGCATCTCTCTTTCTAAGTGCAAGCAGGGACTAGGATGACCAGCTCTGTTCTTCTTGGCATTTTGCCATCTCCTTACAGCACTACGCTTATCCACCCAAGCCTTTCCACCTCGAAACTCCACCACGGTGGCTGCTCCCAGCTTATTTTCCTGCCCTGAAACGTTCTGCGCTTGTCACGTCTTATTTTACTCACCACATCTTGCCCTGTACTGTCATACTGGAACGTCTTTACCTTTAGCTTGTGCTGCCTGGTTCTGCCTTTCTCCACCAATATGCTGCACGGGTGGTGGTCGCTGCCATGGTGTCCTAGGACACCCCATCTACACACTGTAGTGAGTGATGGTGAAACTAGCGCCAGATCAATAGCACTGTCCTCATCGCCTGGACGGCTTGCTGTCCTGGTGACACGGCCACTGTTAATACAAACCAGGTCGATGGTTTCCAGTGCAGTCTCGAGCTCCTCCCCTTGTGTATTGGAGGAAGTGTTTCCCCATGCCTGCCTTTAGCGTTGAAGTCACCACAGAAAATAACATTTCTCTCGTGGCCTAATATGCCACTTAAGCACTGCCACTTCTGGGCGTCCATACTCGCATTGCGGGCATAAACATTAACCAACAAGAATGGTATACTGGAATGAACTCTCAACGCCTGTATTTGTATATCGTCACTGTCCCAACTGGACATGTCTAGCTCTGACGCCACCATGCTGTCGCGAACGAGAATCGCCGTTCCCAGATGTCGTCTGTTGTAGAAACATTTGAAGCCGGCAATTCGGAGTAGCTGATCGCCCAGTCTCGTCTCCTGGAGTGCTACAATGTCGTTCCTGTAAACTAGGGTTTCTAAAATAGAGCCCGTTGTTTTACACTGGCACAGTTCCAATATAGGAATACGGATATTCCTGAGTCCTAGACGGTGACACTTGAGTCTAAAACGCCTCAAACCACCGCGCTTACCTTGCTTCTTTGTCCCTGCGCGGCTACCACGCCGCTTCGTTATGTTGACTGCTGACCGCTCGGAAAAAACACGTTCTTCCGCCATGTTGAAAAAACGTAAACACAGACTGAGAAAACCACACACGCTGCTGAAAATTCACTCAACGATGGCTTCGCTGGATGCACGAACTCCGTAGCACCCGCGCAGATCTTGAGTAGAAACTCCTGGTTTTACATCCTGGCACACCAATTACACGCAAGAGATGAATAAATCCATCCCCTACGCGAAAAAGTTAACGAACACAAAACAGCACGACCGTCCGTCGCCATCTTGAAACCGGAACGTTGCCCTCTTTAGTTATTAGAATGAAGATAGATCTCTTCCAATCATATTTTCTACTATCAATCTAACTATCTATTCTTCTATTCTATCTATATTTTTAACGGGAAAGGGCCGAACATAGACAGACAGACAGACAGACAGACAGACACACAGACAGGTAGGTAGGTAGGTAGGTAGGTAGGTAGGTAGGTAGGTAGGAAGGTAGGTAGGTAGGTAGGTAAGGTAGGTAGATAGATAGATAGATAGATAGATAGATAGATAGATAGATAGATAGATAGATAGATAGATAGATAGATAGATAGATAGATAGATAGATAGATAGATAAACAGGGAGGGAGGGAGGGAGGGAGAGATAGACGGAGGGAGAGACAGAGGGATGGGTCTATTAGACAGACAGACAGACCGACCGAGATCGATAGATAGACAACCAGACTGACAGACACAGAACAGAACAGACAGGACAGACAGACAGCTATTCGGTAACGGGAACGAGAACTTATTATGACTACTTATATGCATTTAAATGAGATTAGCCTCCCACCAGGGACTGGGCGAAGCCGGGCCGGGTCAGACAGACAGACAGACAGACAGACAGATAGATAGATAGATAGATAGATAGATAGATAGATAGATAGATAGATAGATAGATAGATAGATAGATAGATAGATAGACAGACAGACAGGGAGGGAGGGAGGGATAGACGGAGGGAGAGACAGAGGGGTGGGTCTATTAGACAGACAGACAGACAGACAGACATAGATAGATAGATAGACAACAGACAGACAGACAGACAGACAGACAGACAGACAGACACAGACAGACAGACAGACAGACAGACAGACAGACAGACAGACAGACAGACAGACAGACAGACAGACAGACAGATAGTCGGTAACGGGAACGAGAACTTATATGACTACTTATATGAATTAAATGAGATGCTCCCCACCAGGGTCTGGGCGAAGCCGGGCCGGGTCAGCTAGTACTTCATAACACACTTATAGTAGAACTTGACTGAATTTTGTGTGTGGATTAGCTTTCCCTATTACCAGTGTCCCTCGCAATTAGGCGAACCTACTCTAGCTTCAGAGGTTTTCTTGTAATTTTGTCCCAAAGTCAAGGACGAGAAGTCAACATTTTAGTCCAGCTGTCCGGTGTATGGGTTGAACCCCTTACCTCGGCATCAAACCACCTAATCTTTAAAAATTTCGCATTCTTATCCATTCATCCATGCTCCCAACTGCCCTACTAGTAAACGCACGTCTTTAGTATAAGACACATCATGTTTTGACTCCATCAGTCAATTACATATGCTGACTTTGAGTAAAGTATCTGCTATGGCTCCACCGAGTGGTACATTTGGTTGATTCATAAATCATGTTATTGCTTATGTTTTCCAAATAATAATTTAATATCATCCAAAAGAAGTTTCCTTCTATAGGTCTGCGATGTGGTAGAGCCATCAGATTGTGTAGGCTTGAATACACTAGGGAAACTAGTTTGCCAGTCATGTCCGCACTTTAGAGAGACAACAAACGGAGGCGTCTAAACCTTCGTTCGACGGCGCTCATGATAGTATCAGCGCAATTCCTTATCAACTATGTTAATAAGTTTATAATATTAGATTATATTATAATAAATAGCTATTGCTTACTGGTGTCATACTTCTTTTCTATCTCTCAGATGTATTCCTTCTGTATCGGCACTTCCGTTGCTTTCTTCCCTCTTGTTTGCATTGTTTATTCGTGTTTGTTTTATATTTCCTTTTCCATCAACACTACAGACAGTAAAATTTTTTGGA
>JACEFZ010001785.1:0-46298 GCA_014155875.1 Cepaea nemoralis
TTGGTTTTTTCCTAAATAAAAAAACCCTGTTTTTCCCTTTTTTTTCCCCTTCCCCCTTTTCCCCAAAAAAATTTTTTCCCCCAAACCCCCTGTAAAAGCCCCTTTTCAGCAAAAACGTCCTCACATCCATCGTGCGTTGAGTTTTCTGCGAAGTAGCTATTAAAAATAAACGTGTTGATGATATGATTGGATCTTCACCTGGCTCCCCTTTCATTATCCAGTAGGCGCTCAAATTTACACCCTACATACTACAAAACGACTGAAACTAGTGTTGGCTCCTCGCTCCTGTACGCCCGGGTTCGCCTACTTTCGATTTGCTTAGCGAGGGCTCCAATACAGACGGATTGCCCCCACCCCTGATTGTAACACTGCTTCCTGTCCTCTTGGGTTTTCCCCCCCGGCTTTTCCCTCTGGGGAGTTCCGCTTGTCCTCGATGGATCGGTCGTCCCCCCAAAAACCTCCGGGGTTTTTTCTTCCAGGACCATCTTGGGCGATCTTGTATCGGGTCACCCAATCTTTGGGTTGGGAGTCCGGGGTTTAATTTTCCTGGGCTTTTCCCGACGTTTACCCCCCCCTTTCTGAATTTGGGTTCCCGGGTAAAAAACTTTCACTCTTGTCCTTTCCCTGATTTGTGTTTTTCCCTCCTCCTGTCGTTGGGTAAATCTGACCTATCACGTACTGTCCCTAGGCCCCCCTTTGGGTTTGTACGGGGCGATCTCTGGTTTTTCGTCTGGACTGGTAACCTTTGTCCTAATGGCTGCCATCACCATAAAGTGTGAAGCTTTGCTCCCGGATCTCTCTTCATATTTCCAAATGAGATTTTCTAGGGAGATTTTTTTCCCTTTTTCCCCCCCGGATCCGTATTTTGTAGATGTTTTTGGGACACACCACCTTTTCCACGGGAAAAGGCCCCTTTCCATCCTACTTGGAGTATTTTTGGTCTCTGCTGGACTCCACACTTCCACTTTGTCTTTCCACTTTAAGAGATAGTTTTTCCCCTTAATTCGCTTGTTGGGTGGTGCTCTCTGGGGCCCCCGAACAAGACTTTTACCCACCCGGGGTCACTCCGGTCATTCCTGGGCCCGCAAAAAGGCCGGAAAATTTTTCTGCAAGGTCCCCTCTGGGCACCCATATGTCGATTCTCGTCTATGATGTGTCCACTCAAGATGTAGGACGGTGGGTCTCTGGAAACCCCCACTGCTCCAGCAGGTTTTCTCCCCTCCCCCTCTCCGGTTTAAATAGTTTTATTCTTCAGAAAGTACTGTCCCCGTTCTGGTGGCTCGAAATTCTTTGCAGCTTCCGTACAAGGGGTGCAAAAGTAGTATCCTTCCCCTGGGCAGTATGCAATTCCCCCTATCCCTGAGTTGTCGCAATTGTCTCTTCCCCCTCTTTTTCCTTCCCTTGAGATCCACTGACTACTGTTCCCCGTTGGGCTGGCTGTTTGGGCCCCCCCCCTTTCCCCCCCCAAAAAAACAATTTCGTGCCAAGAAACATTTGGAAAAAAGGAGTCAGATAATAAAAGCAGCTGGAATAAAAACCCGTGACGTACCTGGATTTAATCTCCACCTTGGGGATTGGCAGCGTCATGGTAACAGCACTCCTCTTGCCGGCCCGTTTTCCTATGGTCTCCCCTGTAAATTTGGGCTGGGGTTACTAAAACTGGCGTCCACCACCGCTTCCCCCATCCAAACCGGTACGTAGAGACAACAACCTGCTGGCCATTGACTTCAATAAGTTCAACCCCCAGGTGGGGCTCTCTTGGGCCTGATTTTCTTTCATCCCTTGACCGTTTCCTTTTCCTTCCTCTTTTGATTCCTCGAGGGTTTGGGTTTTGCAATTGGCGTGTTTTTCCTTGCTCGGGAGTCCACAGTATTTTGTGTTGTCGACTGGCAGTGAAATGCAAATCTGTTCCCTTCCTAGGTTTCCGTGTGTCCTTTTTGTTCCTTTCTCCTTCGCCGACCTCACCTTTTTCTGTGATCACCGTGTAAGGGAAACACCTTGCCAAAAGCTGCGAAGTAAGAACTTTTGTACTGGTGTTGGTCATATTCAGTAGTTTGCCATTGCTTTCTGAACAAATAACGCCTCGGACCATGAAAATCAACACAGAGCAGTCTGCCTTCAAATTGCCGGCAGATGATTTCAAACCCTCGTCCGGTATGTCGAAGAGTGTGAAACGTTCACTGCTTCAAGCACAGCGCTGGCAACAACTCCTTCCTTCCTTCCTTTCCCTCCCTCCCTCCCTCCATTCATTCATTAATTCAGTAGCATGTCCTCTGCAAAACTTCGCTCCCATAACAACTGTCCAGAAAACTTCTTGGTCATAAGTGTCGCTTGTTTTCCCGGGAGAGAGTTGGAATCAACAAGCACATCTTCAAACTTATTATCTGTTGGGATTATTGCCTGACTTTTGTCTACACCCCTCCCTTCTGTCTTCCCTTCCATATATCTATTTCTTTCACTCTCTCTGTTATTCTCTCAACACATACTCAGACAACAGTTACTTTCAACAATAAATAAAAGATTTATTAATAAAAAAAAACTATGTCTGGTGTATGTATGGATATTGTCTATGTAGTTGATAGTGTCTTTCTAATGTGGTTGCCAGATATGAACTCTGAATGTCTATCAGCGTTGTTGCTTCTCAGCCTTTCATTCTTCAAGATCACAGGACAGCACATCAAACAGGACAGAGCTCACCCGGGATGATCCGTATGCTTGAATCTGATGGTAAATCCGTGATTGAATGCAAAAACAAAAACCGTTCACCACTGAGTCAAGGTACCGTAATAACAGTCCCGTAAGTTTAGGAATGCACCTGAATCTGTTTCATGACTGTAAATATCCATCATCGAAACAACCACCACATCGTCACAGTTCTTCTATTAGTCTTATCGTAATAGCACTGTTCTTACTTGTCTATTCTTTATTCATTGTACCTATCAGCTGTCTGTAGTTTTAAGTATCCCTGCCTGCCACAGGTTAATCTCTCTTCCCTTTCAGGGCCTTAGTGGTATATTCGGTTGAGCATACCGTGTTCTGTATTTTACTATGCTTTATCATTTATTCATCTTCAAACATGTCCATGTTTGGTTTTGTTCTAAGTAAGTACTTTAGTTGTTCAATTGGAGTATTCTTCATCTCTTCTCTGATTTCACTAGGAGAGTGGAACCTGTGTGGAAGGATAACAAATACCGTGATAAGCATCTGCCCCTTACTCCTACTTATGCAAGTGTCCTTCTCCAGCCATAATGACAAGGCTTCCGAAGTGAACATCCGCATAAGACATATGAATTCATCAAAGTCTAAACTATCTACTAATAGCAGGTAATGATAAAGGCAATACACGCACATCTATATTCCTATGCTACAACTATACTATACTAATTTAATACCTTATAAACATCTATGTTCCTGGAATCGAAATAACACTAAGCGAATAACACACTCTTATCCCCTCTTTCTATCTTTAGGGACGTGTATTTCTATTCCCACTCAAGAACATATCTCCTTCAGGTCAGTTTGGAACACACACTAACTTTACACAAAGAATTGACCCTCTTTATATCGGTCATTTGTGCCGCATAGTCCTTGACATTGCTGGATCTCTCGCATTCAGACTGCATTATCATTGTTTAGTGGAAAATTCCAGCTCTGAATCTTTTCCGTTATTCATACGTTCAGACAGCAATCTGCTATCCAATAATACTCTCCGCTTTTGTCGCAAAACCAATATTTCCACTCGGCAGTTTACCTGTCGTGTTGGCCTCATTCTGGGTCTTGACCTAGAAACACATGCGCTCTGTCACTCCTTTGTTGTTAACCCTTCTCCTACCTGGGTAGTTTGATATGTAAGTTATCAAGGAATCATTAAACTGCAGTATTTTCCATGACATAGGCCCCCTCTTAAGAGATTAGACCGCGTCGAATCTTTCTCACTGTAGGTTTGATTCCCATGATCCACAACCCTAGTCTTCTTCCTCCGGAGCTGGATGTCTGGATAAAAAATCTGCTCCTATATTCTCCTTTCCAAAGTATTCCACTGTGAAGTCCCGTTGCAGCAACAACGTCCATCACATCCATCGTGCGTTGAGCTTCTGCGAAGTAGCTATTAACATCACGTGTTGATGATATGATTGGATCCTCACATGGCTCACTTCATTATCCAGTAGGCGCTCTAATTGACACCCTACTATACTACTAACGACTGAAACTAGTGTTGGCTCCTCGCTCCT
Organism: Cepaea nemoralis; assembly: GCA_014155875.1. NCBI lineage: Eukaryota > Metazoa > Mollusca > Gastropoda > Stylommatophora > Helicidae > Cepaea > Cepaea nemoralis. The sequence continues at coordinate 4,233 of JACEFZ010001785.1, forward strand.
GTACGTCCGGTCGACCTACTTTCGACTTGCGTCAGCGACGGCTCACAATACAGACGGATTGTCCCATCCTGATTGTAACACTGCTTCCATGTCCTCTTGGTTTCCCCCGGCTTTTCCTCTGGGGATGTTCCGCCTCGTCCTCGCTGGACCGAGTCGTCTTTCCCAAACCTCCTGGGCTTTTGCTTCCAGGACCATCTTGGGCGATGTTGTATCTGGTCAGCCAATCTCTGGTTGGAGTCCTGGGTAATTCTCGCTTTTCCCGACGTTACCCACCCCTTCTGAACTTGGTTACCGGTGAAACTTTCACTCTTGTCCTTTCCCTGACTTGTGATTTCCCTCCTCCTGTCGTTGGGTAAATCTGACCTATCACGTACTGTCCCATAGGCCCTCCTATGTTGTACTGGCGATCTCTGGTCATTCGTCTGGACTGGTAACCTTTGTCCTAATGGCTGCCATCACCATAAAGTGCGAAGCTTTGCTCCCGGATCTCTCCTCATATTTCCTAATGAGATGTCTAGGGAGATTTTTCTTCTCTTCCCCGATCCGTATTTTGTAGATGTTCTTGGACACCACCTTTTCCACAGGATAAGGTCCTTTCCATCCTACTTGGAGTATATTGGTCTCTGCTGGACTCCACACTTCCACTTTGTCTTCCACTTTAAGAGCTAGTTTCCTCTTAATTCGCTTGTTGGGTGGTGCTCTCTGGCACTCCGAACAAGACTTCACCCACCGGCGTACATCTCCGGTCATTCCTGGCCAGCAATAATGGCCGGATATTTGCTGCAAGGTCTCTCTGACACCCATATGTCGATTCTCGTCTATGATGTGTCCACTCTGAAGAATGTGAGGACGGTGGGTCTCTGGAACCACCCACTGCTCATGCAGGTTATCTCCCCTCCCAGCTCTCCGATAGAGTAGTTGATTCTTCAGAAAGTACTGTCCCCGTTCTGGTGGCTCAGCACTTCTTTGCAGCTTCCTGTAGCAAGGATGCAACGTAGTATCCTTCCTCTGGGCAGTATGCAATTCTCCTATCCCTGAGTTGTCGCATAGTGTCTCTGCCTCTTTTTCCTTCCCTTGAGATCCACTGACTACTGTTCCCTTGTGGGCTGGCTGTTTGGGCATCCCCAAAAAGACATATTTCGTGCCAATGATCATTAGGAAATAAGGAGTCAGATAATACAGCAGCTGGAATAATGCCCGTGACGTACCTGGATTTAATCTCCACCTTGGCGATTGGCAGCGTCATGGTAACAGCACTCCTCATTGCCGGCTGTATCTCTATGGTCTCCCCTGTAAGTTGGTCTGGGCTTACTAAGCTGGCGTCCACCACCGCTTCCCCATCCAAACCGGTATCGTAGAGACAAGCAACCTGCTGGCCATTGACTTCAATAAGTTCAACCACAGGTGGTCTCTCTTGGTCCTGAGTGTCTTTCATCTCCTTGACCGTTTCCTTGCCTTCCTCTTTTGATTCCTCGAGGTTGGTTATGCAATTGGCGTGTTTTGCCTTGCATCTGCAGTCCACAGTATTATGTGTTGTCGACTGGCAGTGAGTGCACTCTGTTCCTTTCCTAGGTTTCCGTGTGTCCTTTTTGTTCCTTTCTCCTTCGCCGACCTCAGCCTTGTCTGTGATCACCGATGTAGGAATCACCTTGCATGCTGCGAAGTAAGAACTTTTAGGTTTCGATCTGCAGTCTTTTGTGTTGTGGGAGGCCGCCTTACAAAATGAACACCATTTCTCAGACCACTTGTCGTTTCGCTTGAGCATTCGAGGTGCTCTGGTTTCCTACCTTCACCTTCTCTGAACTCTCCTCTGTGTGCTTTATATAAGGTTCCCCTTTTTCTCCTTCCCAGTTTTTAGGTTTCTTTTTCTCTGGTTTTTCCTGACCTTTGGTTTGTGTACTTAGTTCCTCAGTTTCACCATGTACTTCCACGAATCGTTCAGCCAGCTTATTCACCACATCAATCCGTTCCGCCCCTTGTTCTCCCAAGAAGGTTCTGAGAGGTTTCGACATTTGCTTTCGCATTTGGTCTACCACCATCATCTCTTCGAGACTCTCATAATCCCTCTGGAATTCTGCCAAGTCCATCCATTTCTGGAGATAGGATTTCAGCCTCAGACTGTAGGCGGCGAATAGTTCTCCCGGCTCTCGTCTAGACGATCTAAACTTCTTCCGATACGTTTGTGCTGTGACTTCATAATGTTTCATCAAAGCTGCTTTCAATTCCTCATACTGATTTTCCTGTCCTGGTGGTAGGCGTGTGTAGACCTCGTAGCCCGAACCACGTAAAGACTGGGATACTTTAAGAGCCCATCTGGTTCTATCTAGTCCCATAGCGACTGCCATAGCCTCGAACCGATCCAAAAACTGATATATCTTCTCTTTGCTTTCATCATAGACCGCCAAGGGAAACTTCATGGCATGGTAACCCTGTCCACTCATGTAGGTTGCCCCAGGTGAAGATGAACTTCCTTCTGCTGCATCTATTTCACCCTTAGTTTGTGTCTTGAGTTCTAACTCTTTCAAGCGGTATTCATGTTCCATTTCTTGTCTCCTGGCATTCTGTTCCATTTCCAGTTTCTTGGTCTCCTGGTCCATTTTCTTGGCTTCTTGTTCCATTTCCAGTCGCTTGGTCTCCTGGTCCATTTTCTTGGCTTCTTGTTCCATTTCCAGTCGCTTGGTCTCCACCTCTATTCTTCTCACTTCCAACTCAGTCTTTCGATCTTCTCGTTCCGCCTGACGAATCTCTCGCTCTCTTTCTTGGATGTAATCAGTTAAGTCTGAACCAGCCAACCCAATTTCCTCTCCGTTTGCCCTAAGTTCGGCTGTAGTTACTTTAGGAGTTGCCATAGTTACAGCAGGATAAGTCAGCACGTTGAGTAAAGACACCTCAAGGCAGTAAAGAATACTCACTATAAGACCGATAATCTACCTAGAACCTATATCATTTATCTATATCTATTAATTATTATAAATCTCCAACACCACACAGTACCTCACAACCACTCTCTCATCCACAAGAGGAGATATAGGATAAAGACTTATGTAGACGTGTGACCGTGTGACTAGGTATGTAATGTCTTACCACCTATCCACATTCACTCTGTCTGGAACTTTCTCACTGCAAAGTCACCAGCATTAATGAAATGTTTCTACCATAAATGTAATGGCACCATATATCCAATGGACGTCCTTCCATTAAAAGTCATCAATGTATACTTCTTTTTATCCCAATCAGTATGTCCCAACATGCATGTACTCCGCTATGCCTGTGCCAATATGCAGGTCATATGGGTATAATGTATGTACGTATCCCGCTCGCTCCACCAATTATGTCGCTTGTTTTCCCGGGAGAGAGTTGGAATCAACAAGCACATCTTCAAACTTATTATCTGTTGGGATTATTGACTGACTTTTGTCTACACCCCTCCCTTCTGTCTTCCCTTCCATATATCTATTTCTTTCACTCTCTCTGTTATTCTCTCAACACATACTCAGACAACAGTTACTTTCAACAATAAATAAAAGATTTATTAATAAAAAAAAACTATGTCTGGTGTATGTATGGATATTGTCTATGTAGTTGATAGTGTCTTTCTAATGTGGTTGCCAGATATGAACTCTGAATGTCTATCAGCGTTGTTGCTTCTCAGCCTTTCATTCTTCAAGATCACAGGACAGCACATCAAACAGGACAGAGCTCACCCGGGATGATCCGTATGCTTGAATCTGATGGTAAATCCGTGATTGAATGCAAAAACAAAAACCGTTCACCACTGAGTCAAGGTACCGTAATAACAGTCCCGTAAGTTTAGGAATGCACCTGAATCTGTTTCATGACTGTAAATATCCATCATCGAAACAACCACCACATCGTCACAGTTCTTCTATTAGTCTTATCGTAATAGCACTGTTCTTACTTGTCTATTCTTTATTCATTGTACCTATCAGCTGTCTGTAGTTTTAAGTATCCCTGCCTGCCACAGGTTAATCTCTCTTCCCTTTCAGGGCCTTAGTGGTATATTCGGTTGAGCATACCGTGTTCTGTATTTTACTATGCTTTATCATTTATTCATCTTCAAACATGTCCATGTTTGGTTTTGTTCTAAGTAAGTACTTTAGTTGTTCAATTGGAGTATTCTTCATCTCTTCTCTGATTTCACTAGGAGAGTGGAACCTGTGTGGAAGGATAACAAATACCGTGATAAGCATCTGCCCCTTACTCCTACTTATGCAAGTGTCCTTCTCCAGCCATAATGACAAGGCTTCCGAAGTGAACATCCGCATAAGACATATGAATTCATCAAAGTCTAAACTATCTACTAATAGCAGGTAATGATAAAGGCAATACACGCACATCTATATTCCTATGCTACAACTATACTATACTAATTTAATACCTTATAAACATCTATGTTCCTGGAATCGAAATAACACTAAGCGAATAACACACTCTTATCCCCTCTTTCTATCTTTAGGGACGTGTATTTCTATTCCCACTCAAGAACATATCTCCTTCAGGTCAGTTTGGAACACACACTAACTTTACACAAAGAATTGACCCTCTTTATATCGGTCATTTGTGCCGCATAGTCCTTGACATTGCTGGACCTCTCACATTCAGACTGCATTATCATTGTTTAGTGGAAAATTCCAGCTCTGAATCTTTTCCGTTATTCATACGTTCAGACAGCAATCTGCTATCCAATAATACTCTCCGCTTTTGTCGCAAAACCAATATTTCCACTCGGCAGTTTACCTGTCGTGTTGGCCTCATTCTGGGTCTTGACCTAGAAACACATGCGCTTTGTCACTCCTTTGTTGTTAACCCTTCTCCTACCTGGGTATTTTGATATGTAAGTTATCAAGGAATCATTAAACTGCAGTATTTTCCATGACAATAAGCAAGATGTCCCGCATCCGATACACCCATCTGGAGATCATCCGCCACCATTCTTCCGGAAAACCTCTCGATCACAAGCAAGATGTCCTGCGTCTGATACACCCATCTGGAGATCATCCGCCACATCCTGCACCCATCTTCTCTTTGGCCTTCCTCTTCCTCTCTTTCCAGGCATATACCCTTCCATTATTGTTCTCTCCAAACTTTCATGACGTTTCAAGTGACTAAAATATTTTAATTTTCATTGTTTTATCGTCTTTGGTACCCAACCTTCTTCAATATTCAGTTCTTGAAGTATGGATGCATTTGTTCTTGTCTGTATCCAAGATATTCTTAGAATCTGTCTATAACATTTATATTGAAAGGCATATATGAACAGTTCAGCTTGTTTAGTAAATGTCCAGGTCTCACAGGCGTATATTGCAATGATTAATGCTCTTAAAAATCTAATTTTTGTAGCTCTATCTGTCCCCCTCCACAATTTATTCAGTTGTTTTAGTTATAGATCAGTATCAGAGCAATAGATATTTGTCTTTTAATTTAAAGAATTTACTGTCTTGTCTCACTGAGTCAGCTAACATGTACAGAATTTACTGTCCACCGAGTCAGCTAACATTTACAGAAGTTACTGTCTGTCTCACTGAGCCAGCTGACATTTACAGACGTTACTGTCTGACTCAAGTCAACCAGTCATAAAGGCCTCTGATTCAGTCAAAAAATCTACAGAAGATACATGACTTACTTGACAGAGTTCACCCTCACGCCATGCGGGGCCAATTCTGTGGATACAAAAGTAATCAGCTATACATAGATGGCCATACAAAGCCATACACACACATACACATACATGGCTCAGATGTTTCTGATGGTCCTTATCAGCATCATCATCACCATTATGTGCCCTGTCAAATGGTATTTGTCTCTCCACAGATCTCGGTCCTTGGTGTTCTGGATCAACTCTGCCGATGCTATATCACCCTCTCCGCCCATCCAGATCACTTCTCTCAATCGGCCTCTGCCTCTTTTCCCATCGATCCTCCCTGTTGTCTTTTCTAGTGTGTCTCTTCATATTATATGACCAGAGAATAATGTTTGTCTCTTTCTTTTAGTTGTATATAATGTTCTAGTTTCATTTGCCTCTTCCAAGTATTCGTTGTTAGTTACTCTGGCACTCCAAGGTATAGGCAACATTCATCTCAGGAATCACATCTCCATTACTTCTTCCTGCTTCATTCATTCTTCTTCTGCGTTCATCTGGAGAGTTTTTTTTTCGAACGTAATTGCGTTGTGCCTATTTACAGCAGAGCTGCGATACTTGCGCCTTTAGGCCAACACATCTGACTTCTGCTGGCATTTGTTGACTGGGTTAACCTTCCCAGGGATTCATTCATTCATACTCCATGATTCACCGCCATACAACAAAACAGTTCAGTACAACATTTCAGTACTCTCTTTTTTTATATTCAACAATAGTGACTTACTCAGATACTTTTAACTGTCATGCAGTTTTTCCTGCACTTAATCTCTGTCATGCACCTTCCATCTGATGTTATAATTGCCCCAGGTATTTACATTTATCATCTTGGTTAAGCATTTTTTAAATCTGGTGGTATTTATTATATCACATTTGTTGCCATCCTTTACTTTAATATAACCATTGTCTGTTTTCTTTGATATTCAAGGAAAGTCTTTTTTATGGCACTCTATTACTACAAGGTGCAAAATCACTGGATCTTGTCCATGTTCACTTATCAGTACTGTGTCATCTGTGTATGTAGAGTGTACTTGTCCTCATCAGATGAAGAACTAGCTTGATGGTTACTTGCTTCTGTATGTTATGAGCTAATAACCAACATCACTGCATTTCCCCAAAAAACCCTTTTTCCCCAACTTTTCCTTAAAACTTTTGGACCCCCCTTCCGTCCCTCTGTGTGCTTTATAAAAGGTTTTCCCCTTTTTCTCCTTCCCAGTTTTTAGGTTTTTTTTTTCTCTTTTTCTCCTGACTTTTGGATTGTGTACTTAGTTCCTCCGTTTCCCCATTTTTACTTCCACGAATCGTTCAGCCAGCTTATTCACCACATCAATCCGTTCCGCCCCTTGTTCTCCCAAGAAGGTTCTGAGAGGTTTCGACATTTGCTTTCGCATTTGGTCTACCACCATCACTCTTCGAGACTCTCATAATCCCTCTGGAATTCTGCCAAAGTCCATCCATTTCTGTAGATAGGATTTCAGCCTCAGACGTAGGCGGCGAATAGTTCTCCCGGCTCTCGTCTAGACGATCTAAACTTCTTCCTACGTTTGTGCTGTGACTTCATAATGTTTCATCAAAGTGCTTTCAATTCCTCATACTGATTTTCCTGCCCTGGTGGTAGGCGTGTGTAGACCTCGTAGCCCGAACCACGAAAAGACTGGATACTTTAAGAGCCCATCTGGTTCTATCTAGTCCCATAGCGCTCCCATAGCCCGAACCGACCCAAAAAAACTGAATATCTTTCTTTGCTTTCATCATGACCCCAAGGGAAACTTCATGGCATGGTAACCCTGTCCCTATGTAGGTTGCCCCAGGTGAAATGAACTTCCTTCTCTGCATCTATTTCACCCTTTTTTGTGTCTTGAGTTTTTAACTCTTTCAAGCGGGATTCATGTTCCTTTTTTGTCTCCTGGCATTCTGTTTCCATTTCCAGTTTTTGGGGCTCCTGGTCCATTTTCTTGGCTTCTTTTTCCATTTTTCCCGCGCTTGGTCTCCTGGTCCATTTTCTTGGCCCTTTTTCCATTTCCATCGCTTGGCTCCACCTCTATTCTTCTCACTTCCAACTCAGTCTTTCGATCTTCTCTTTTCCCCCTGACGAATCTCTCGCTCTCTTTCTTGGATGTAATCAGTTAAGTCTGAAACCCCCAACCCCCAATTTCCTCTCCGTTTGCCCTCAGTTCGGCTGTAGTTAGTTTGGGATTGGCCTATTAAAGCAGGTAAGCAGCACGTTGAGTAAAGACACCTCAAGGCATAAAAAATATCACTATAGACCGAAATCTACCTAGAACCTATATCATTTATCTATATCTATTAATTATTAAAATCTCCAACACCACACAGTACCTCACAACCACTCTCTCATCCACAAGAGGAGATATAGGATAAAGACTTATGAGACGTGTGACCTGTGACTAGGTATTAATGTCTTAACCTATCCAATTCATCTGTTAACTTTCTCACGCAAATCCACTTAATGAAATTTTTCCATAAAAAGGCAAAATTTTAAATACCCCTTTTTAAAATCATAATTTTTCCTTTTTACCCCCGGGGCCCGCTTGCCTTCCCAAATATGCAGGTCATATGGGTATAATGTAGTACTATCCCCTCGCTCCCCCAATTATATCGCTTGTTTTCCCGGGGAGAGTTGGAATCAACAAGCACATCTTCAAACTTTTATCTTTTGGGGATTTTTGCCTGACTTTTGTCTACACCCCCCCCTTCTGTCTTCCCTTCCTTATCTATTTCTTTCCTCTCTCTGTTATTCTCTAAACACATCTCAACAACAGTTACTTTCAACAAAAAATAAAAGATTTATTAATAAAAAAAAAATATGTCTGGTGTATGTATGGATATTGTCTATGTAGTTGATAGTGTTTTCTAATGTGGTTGCCAATATGAACTCTGAATGTCTATCAGCGTTGTTGCTTCTCAGCCTTTCATTCTTCAAGATCACAGGACAGCACATCAAACAGGACGAGCTCACCCGGGATGATCCGTATGCTTGAATCTGATGGTAAAACCTGATTGAAAGCAAAAACAAAAAACCCTTCACCACTGAGTCAAGGTACCCTAATAACAGTCCCGTAAGTTTAGGAATGCACCTGAATCTGTTTTATGACTGAAATATCCATCATCGAAACAAACCCCCACATCGTCACAGTTTTTTATTAGTCTTATCGTAAAGCACTGTTCTTACTTGTCTATTCTTTATTCATTGTCCTATCAGCGTCTGTAGTTTTAAGTATCCCCGCCTGCCACAGGTTAAACTCTCTTCCCTTTTAGGGCCTTAGTGGTATATTCGGTTGAGCATCCGTGTTGTGTATTTTACTTGCTTTTTTCATTTTTCATCTTCAAAAATGTCCATGTTTGGTTTTGTTCTAAGTAAGTACTTTTTGTTGTTCAATTTTGGGGTTTTCTTCATCTTTTCTCTGATTTCCTAGGAGAGGGAACCTGTGTGGAAGGAAACAAATACCGTGATAAGCATCTCCCCTTACTCCTACTTATGCAAGTGTCCTTCTCCAGCCATAATGACAAGGCTTCCGAAATGAAAATCCGCATAAAACATATGAATTCATCAAAGTCTAAACTATCTACTAATAGCAGGTAATGATAAAGGCAATACACGCACATCTATATTCCTATGCTACAACAACTATACAAATTTAATACCTTATAAACATCTATGTTCCTGGAATCGAAAAAACACTAAGCGAATAACACACTTTACCCCCTCTTTCTATTTTTGGGGAAACTGTATTTCTATTCCCACTCAAAAAATTTATCTCCTTCAGGTCAGTTTGGAACACACATAACTTTACACAAAGAATTAAACCCTCTTTATATCGGTCATTTGTGCCGAAAGTCCTTGACATTGCGGGGAACCTCTCACATTCAGACTGCATTATCATTGTTTAGTGGAAAATTCCAGCTCTGAATCTTTTCCGTTTTCATACGTTCAGACAGCAATTGCTATCCAATAATACTCTCCGCTTTTGTCGCAAAACCAATATTTCCACTCGGCAGTTTACCTGTCGTGTTGGCCTCATTCGGGGTCTTGCCCTAGAAACAAATGCGCTTTGTCACTCCTTTGTTGAAAACCCTTCTCCTACCTGGGAATTTTGATATGTAAGTTATCAAGGAATCATTAAACTGCAGTATTTTCCATGACAATAAGCAAGATTCCCGCATCCGATACACCCATCTGGAGACATCCGCCACCATTTTTCCGGGAAAAACCCTCTCGATCAAAGAAAAATGTCCTGCGTCTGATACACCCATCTGGAGATCATCCGCCACATCCTGCACCCATCTTCTCTTTGGCCTTCCTCTTCCTCTCTTTCCAGGCATATACCCTTCCATTATTGTTCTCTCCAAACTTTCATGACGTTTCAAGTGACTAAAATATTTAATTTTCATTGTTTTATCGTCTTTGGTACCCACCTTCTTCAATATTCAGTTCTTGAAGTATGGATGCATTTGTTCTTGTCTGTATCCAAGATATTCTTAGAATCTGTCTATAACATTTATATTGAAAGGCATTTGAACAGTTCAGCTTGTTTAGTAAATGTCCAGGTCTCACAGGCGTATATTGCAATGATTAATGCTCTTAAAAATCTAATTTTTGTAGCTCTATCTGTCCCCCTCCACAATTTTTCAGTTGTTTTAGTTTTAGATCAGTATCAGAGCAATAGATATTTTTCTTTTAATTTTAAAAAATTTACTGTCTTGTCTCACTGAGTCAGCTAACATGTACAGAAATTTTCTGTCCACCGAGTCAGCTAACATTTACAGAAGTTTCGTCTGTCTCACTGAGCCAGCTGACATTTACAGACGTTTCTGTCTGACTCAAGTCAACCAGTCATAAAGGCCTCTGATTCAGTCAAAAAATTACAGAAGATACATGACTTACTTGACAGAGTTCACCCTCACGCCCCTGCGGGCCAATTCTGTGGTACAAAAGTAATCAGCTATAAAATAGATGGCCATACAAAGCCATACACACACATACACATACATGGCTCAGATGTTTTTGATGGTCCTTATCAGCATCATCATCACCATTATGTGCCCTGTCAAATGGTATTTGTCTCTCCACAGATCTCGGTCCTTGGATGTTCTGGATCAACTCTGCCGATGCTATATCACCCTCTCCGCCCATCCAGATCACTTCTCTCAATCGGCCTCTGCCTCTTTTCCCATCGATCCTCCCTGTTGTCTTTTCTAGTGTGTCTCTTCATATTTATATGACCAGAGATAAATGTTTGTCTCTTTCTTTTAGTTGTATATAATGTTCTAGTTTCATTTGCCTCTTCCAAGTATTCGTTGTTAGTTACTCCTGGCACTCCAAGGTATAGGCAACATTCATCTCAGGAATCACATCTCCATTACTTCTTCCTGCTTCATTCATTCTTCTTCTGCGTTCATCTGGAGAGTTTTTTTTTTCGAACGTAATTGCGTTGTGCTATTTACAGCAGAACTGCGATACTTGCGCCTTTAAACAGACACATCTGACTTCTGCGGGCATTTGTTGACTGGGTTAACCTTCCCAGGGCTTCATTCATTCATGCTCCATGATTCACTGCCATACAACAAAACAGATACAGTACAACATTTCAGTACTCTATTTTTTATATTCAACAATAGTGACTTACTCAGATACTTTTAATTGTCATGCAGTTTTTCCTGCCCTTAATCTCTGTCATGCATCTTCCAGCTGATGTTATAATTGCCCCAAGTATTTACATTTATCATCTTGGTTAAGCATTTTTCATTTTTTTATCTGGTGGTATTTATTATGTCACATTTGTTGCCATCCTTTACTTTGATATAACCATTGTCTGTTTTCTTGATATTCAAAGAAAGTCCTTTTTATGGCACAACAAGGAGCAAAATCATTGGATCTTGTCCATGTTCACTTATCAGTATTGTGTCATCTGTGTATGTAGAGTGTACTTGTCCTCATCAGATGAAGAACTAGCTTGATGGTTACTTGCTTCTGTATGTTATGAGCTAATAACCAACATCATTGCACTCAGGATATTCCCACACATGCTCCTTCCCCTCATTCAACAGCCATGCGATGAGTCATACTACTAATCGTTCCAACTGCCATCTGATTGAAAGTTATCCTAGTCTTCTCTCTCAGTTTTGAGATTCATCCAGAACCCCCGCCATCTCATCCTCTCCACATACGGGTTCTCAGTCTGTTCCCCCGCTTTCTCCACCTGGTCCCATGGGTTCTGTATGAAAACTCAGGAAGACCAAGCTTCAGTTCTTGAGCTCGATGTATTGGCCCTCCGCGCGCCGGACACTGGGAAAGTGCTGACATCTTTGGCAGTCAGGTTGGTATTGAGATATTCACCTGGCCAGGTATCATATTGTCATCTCCACATGGGGGTTGTGTTGCTGAGCTCTCCTGTCTCTCTCCAAGCTCAGACACCAGCAGGGTGTGCAAGAATGGCACTGGAACTTCACATCTGTGGAGAGGGGTGTAGGGACATTACCAGGTCATGGTTCAGGACAACATGAGGACTGGCTGGGATTAGGCCATGTTTGCTCATACTTCCTTCATAGGCTTCAGGCAATTTTTTTTTTTGACGCACGCTCGTTTTGAACACAAGCGTATTCCATACACACCATTTTATAGTAGTGATGGACTGAATTTTGCATGTGGGTTAGCTTTCCCTATTAACAGTGTCTTTCGCCATGAGGCGAACCCACTCCGACTTCAGAGGTACTTGTAATGTACGTCCACAAGTCAAGGACGACAAGGTCAACAATTTAGTCCCTTCAGTTAATTGATTATCTAGATCTAGATTATCTTGATTGATTGATTGATTTAGGAACCGACATCACAGCATTCGGGGAATTCCCATAAACCTAGGAATGAAAAGAGTTGATGAAAGAAATAAAAAAAGAGGTAAGTGAAATATTTTGTCCACGTTAAAAGACATAACACTCTTATAAAAACCATACTGGAGGGCAAAGTTGAGGGCAAGTGAGCAAGAGAAAGACAATGATACAAGTGGGAAGATAACATCAAGTGATGGACGAACATCAAACAGAACGTACAGTCAGGGCGAGAGACAGACAGTGTTGGAGATCCATTGCATCCGATCTTCATTGTGGTATTATTGGGATTGGAACTCTTCGCTGGCTTCTGAGGATGGGGACGGAGCGCTTATGGAATGCCCCGAATTCTGTGATGTTGATTCCTAAATCAATCAACCAATCAATCAATCTTCATTGTGGAGATGGCACCTGACTGATTAAATTGATTACTACTAGATTCGAACCCAATACCCAGAGGGAAAATTGATGTCGGTAGTGCTGACAATTAAACATAGATTCAGATCAAAGCCACATTACAGCTCAGATGAGTTGCCATCTTCACAGGGAACGTTGGCCCCAAGAGATCTTCAGAACTCTTTGCCATGATGTGACAGTCAAACACCCTCTATTGTGTCTCTGGCCATAATGTCACATTAACACAACCTCTGTCCTGTTTGTCTGTTCATGTTGTCTTCCTCCTGAATGTCTGCCTTCCACCTTTCCCTGCAGTAAGGTTGTATTCTTGTATGTCTGCCCTCCACCTTTCCCTGCAGTAAGGTTGTCTTCCTCTTCTATGTCTGCCCTCCACCTTTCCCTGCAGTAAGGTTGTCTTCCTCTTTTATGTCTGCATTCCACCTTTCCCTGCAGTAAGGTTGTCTTCCTCTTGTATGTCTGCCCTCCACCTTTCCCTGCAGTAAGGTTGTCTTCCTCTTCTATGTCTGCCCTCCACCTTTCCCTGCAGTAAGGTTGTCTTCCTCTTGTATGTCTGCCCTCCACCTTTCCCTGCAGTAAGGTTGTCTTCCTCTTATATGTCTGCATTCCACCTTTCCCTGCAGTAAGGTTGTCTTCCTCTTGTATGTCTGCATTCCACCTTTCCCTGCAGTAAGGTTGTCTTCCTCTTGTATGTCTGCATTCCACCTTTCCCTGCAGTAAGGTTGTCTTCCTCTTCTATGTCTGCCCTCCATTTTTCTCTGCAGTAAGGTTGTCTTCCTCTTGCATATCTGTCTGCCCTCCACCTTTCCCTGCAGTAAGGTTGTCTTCCTCTTGCATATCTGTCTGCCCTCCACCTTTCCCTGCAGTAAGGTTGTCTTCCTCTTGTATGTCTGCCCTCCACCTTTCCCTGCAGTAAGGTTGTCTTCCTCTTGTATGTCTGCCCTCCACCTTTCCCTGCAGTAAGGTTGTCTTCCTCTTCTATGTCTGCCCCTCCATCTTTCCCTGCAAGTAAGGTTGTCTTCCTCTTGTATGTCTGGCATTCCACCTTTTCCCTGCAGTAAGGTTGTCTTCCTCTTGTATGTCTGCATTCCACCTTTCCCTGCAGTAAGGTTGTCTTCCTCTTGTATGTCTGCAATTCATCCTTTCCTGCAGTAAGGTTGTCTTCCTCTTGTATGTCTGCATTCCAACCTTTCCCTGCAGTAAGGTTGTCTTCCTCTTGTATATCTCTCTGCCTTCCACCTTTCCCTGCAGTAAGTTGTCTTCCTCTTGTATGTCTTGCCTTCCACCTTTTCCCTGCAGTAAGGTTGTCTTCCTCTTGTATATCTTGTCTGCCCTCCACCTTTTCCCTGCAAGTAAGGGTTGTCTTCCTCTTCTATGTCTGCCCTCCACCTTTCCTTGCAGTAAGGTTGTCTTCCTCTTGTATGTCTGCCCTCCACTTTCCTGCAGTAAGGTTGTCTTCCTCTTGTATGATCTGCCCTCCACCTTTCCCTGCAGTAAGGTTGTCTTCCTCTTGTATGTCTGCATTCCACTTTCCCTGCAGTAAGGTTGTCTTCCTCTGTATGTCTGCATTCCACCTTTCCCTGCAGTAAGGTTGTCTTCCTCTTGTATGTCTGCATTCCACCCTTTCCTGCAGTAAGGTTGTCTTCCTCTTGTATGTCTGCATTCCAACCTTTCCCTGCAGTAAGGTTGTTCTTCCTCTTGTATGTCTGCATTCCACCTTTCCCTGCAGTAAGGTTGTCTTCCTCTTGTATATCTGTCTGCCTTCCACCTTTCCCTGCAGTAAGGTTGTCTTCCTCTTGTATTGTCTGCCTTCCACCTTTCCCTGCAGTAAGGTGTCTTCCTCTTGTATATCTGTCTGCCCTCCACCTTTCCCTGCAGTAAGGTTGTCTTCCTCTTGTATGTCTGCCTTCCACCTTTCCCTGCAGTAAGGTTGTCTTCCTCTTGTATGTCGGCCATTCCACCTTTCCCTGCAGTAGGTTGTCTTCCTCTTGTATGTCCTGCCATTCCACATTTCCTGCAGTAAGGTTGTCTTCCTCTTGTATGTCTGCCCTTCCACCTTTCCCTGCAGTAAGGTTGTCTTCCTCGTGTATATTCTGTCTGCCTCCACCTGTCCTGCAGTAAAGGTTGTCTTCCTCTTGTATATCTGCCTCCACTTTCCTGCAGTAAGTTGTCTTCCTCTTGTATGTCTGGCCTTCCACCTTTCCTCTGCAGTAAGGTTGTCTTCCTCTTGTATGTCTGCCTCCACTTTCCCTGCGTAAGTTGTCTTCCTCTTGTATGTCTGCCCTCCATCTTTCACTGCAGTAAGTTGTCTTCCTCTTGTATGTCTGCCTTCCACCTTTCCCTGCAGTAAGGTTGTCTTCCTCTTGTATGTCTGCATTCCACCTTTCCCTGCAGTAAGGTTGTCTTCCTCTTGTATCTCTGTCTGCCTTCCACCTTTCCCCTAGCCGTAAGGTTGTCTTCCCTCTTGTATGTCTGCCCTCCACCTTTCCCTGCAGTAAGGTTGTCTTTCCTCTTGTATGTCTGCATTCCACCTTTTCCCTGCAGTAAGTTTGTCCTCCTCTTGTATTGTCTGCCTTCCACCTTTTCCCTGCAGTAAGGTTGTCTTCCTCTTGTATATCTTGTCTGCCTTCCACCTTTCCCTGCAGTAAGGTTGTCTTCCTCTTCTATATCTGCCCTCCACCCTTTCCCCTCTGCAGTAAGTTTGTCCTCCTCTTGTATGTCTGCATTCCCACCTTCTCTGCAGTAAGGTGTCTCCTCTTGTCATATCTGTCTGCCTTCCACCTTTCCCGCAGTAAGGTTGTCTTCCTCTTCTATGTCTGCCCTCCACCTTTCCTGCAGTAAGGTTGTCTTCCTCTGTATGTCTCGCCTTCCACCTTTCCCTGCAGTAAGGTTGTCTTCCTCTTGTATATTGTCTGCCCTTCCATCCTTTCCTTGCAGTAAAGGTTGTCTTCCTCTTATATTGTCTGCCTTCCATCTTTCCTTGCAGTAAGGTTGTCTTCCTCTGTATTGTCTGCCCTTCCATCCTTTCCTTGCAGTAAGGTTGTCTTCCTCTGTAGTATGTCTGCCTTCCATCCTTTCCTTGCAGTAAGGTTGTCTTCCTCTTGTATCTGTCTGCCTTCCACCTTTCCTTGCAGTAAGGTTGTCTTCCTCTTGTATATCTGTCTGCCTTCCACCTTTCCCTGCAGTAAGGTTGTCTTCCTCCTTGTATATATGTCTGCCTTCCACCTTTCCCTGCAGTAAGGTTGTCTTCCTCTGCTAGCTGTCTGCCTTCCACCTTTCCCTGCAGTAAGGTTGTCTTCCCTCTTGTATATCTGTCTGCCTTCCACCTTTCCTTGCAGTAAGGTTGTCTTCCTCTTGCATATCTGTCTGCCTTCCACCTTTCCCTGCAGTAAGGTTGTCTTCCTCTTGCATATATGTCTGCCTTCCACCTTTCCCTGCAGTAAGGTTGTCTTCCTCTTGCATATATGTCTGCCTTCCACCTTTCCCTGCAGTAAGGTTGTCTTCCTCTTGCATATATGTCTGCCTTCCACCTTTCCCTACAGTAAGATTGTCTTCCTCTTGCATATATGTCTGCCTTCCACCTTTCCCTACAGTAAGATTGTCTTCCTCTTGCATATATGTCTGCCTTCCACCTTTCCTTGCAGTAAGGTTGTCTTCCTCTTGCATATATGTCTGCCTTCTACCTTTCCCTACAGTAAGATTGTCTTCCTCTTGCATATATGTCTGCCTTCTACCTTTCCTTGCAGTAAGATTGTCTTCCTCTTGCATATATGTCTGCCTTCCACCTTTCCTTGCAGTAAGGTTGTCTTCCTCTTGTATGTCTGCCTTCCACCTTTCCTTGCAGTAAGGTTGTCTTCCTCTTGTATGTCTGCCTTCCACCTTTCCTTGCAGTAAGGTTGTCTTCCTCTTGCATATCTGTCTGCCTTCCACCTTTCCCTGCAGTAAGGTTGTCTTCCTCTTGTATATGTGTCTGCCTTCCACCTTTCCCTGCAGTAAGGTTGTCTTCCTCTTGTATGTCTGCCTTCCACCTTTCCCTGCAGTAAGGTTGTCTTCCTCTTGTATATCTGTCTGCCTTCCACCTTTCCTTGCAGTAAGGTTGTCTTCCTCTTGCATATCTGTCTGCCTTCCACCTTTCCCTGCAGTAAGGTTGTCTTCCTCTTGCATATATGTCTGCCTTCCACCTTTCCCTGCAGTAAGGTTGTCTTCCTCTTGTATATATGTCTGCCTTCCACCTTTTCCTGCAGTAAGGTTGTCTTCCTCTTGCATATATGTCTGCCTTCCACCTTTCCTGCAGTAAGGTTGTCTTCCTCTTGCATATGTTCTGCCTTCCACCTTTTCCCTGCAGTAAGGTTGTCTTCCTCTTGTATGTCTGCCTTCCACCTTTCCTTGCAGTAAGGTTGTCTTCCTCTTGTATGTCTGCCTTCCACCTTTCCCTACAGTAAGATTGTCTTCCTCTTGCATATATGTCTGCCTTCCACCTTTCCTTGCAGTAAGGTTGTCTTCCTCTTGTATGTCTGCCTTCCACCTTTCCTTGCAGTAAGGTTGTCTTCCTCTTGTATGTCTGCCTTCCACCTTTCCTTGCAGTAAGGTTGTCTTCCTCTTGTATGTCTGCCTTCCACCTTTCCTTGCAGTAAGGTTGTCTTCCTCTTGCATATCTGTCTGCCTTCCACCTTTCCCTGCAGTAAGGTTGTCTTCCTCTTGTATATGTGTCTGCCTTCCACCTTTCCCTGCAGTAAGGTTGTCTTCCTCTTGTATGTCTGCCTTCCACCTTTCCCTGCAGTAAGGTTGTCTTCCTCTTGTATATCTGTCTGCCTTCCACCTTTCCTTGCAGTAAGGTTGTCTTCCTCTTGCATATCTGTCTGCCTTCCACCTTTCCCTGCAGTAAGGTTGTCTTCCTCTTGCATATATGTCTGCCTTCCACCTTTCCCTGCAGTAAGGTTGTCTTCCTCTTGCATATATGTCTGCCTTCCACCTTTTCCTGCAGTAAGGTTGTCTTCCTCTTGCATATATGTCTGCCTTCCACCTTTCCCTGCAGTAAGGTTGTCTTCCTCTTGTATATGTGTCTGCCTTCCACCTTTCCCTGCAGTAAGGTTGTCTTCCTCTTGTATGTCTGCCTTCCACCTTTCCCTACAGTAAGATTGTCTTCCTCTTGCATATATGTCTGCCTTCCACCTTTCCTTGCAGTAAGGTTGTCTTCCTCTTGTATATGTCTGCCTTCCCCTTTCCTGCAGTAAGGTTGTCTTCCTCTTGCATATTGTCTGCCTTCCACCTTTCCCTGCAGTAAGGTTGTCTTCCTCTTGTATATTGTCTGCCTTCCACCTTTCCTTGCAGTAAGGTTGTCTTCCTCTTGTATGTCTGCCTTCCACCTTTCCTTGCAGTAAGGTTGTCTTCCTCTTGTATATCTGTCTGCCTTCCACCTTTCCTGCAGTAAAGGTTGTCTTCCTCTTGCATATCTGTCTGCCTTCCACCTTCCCTGCGTAAGGTTGTCTTCCTCTTGCATATTGTCTGCCTTCCACCTTTCCCTGCAGTAAGGTTGTCTTCCTCTTGCATATATGTCTGCCTTCCACCTTTCCCTGCAGTAAGGTTGTCTTCCTCTTGATATTGTCTGCCTTCCACCTTTTCCTTGCAGTAAGGTTGTCTTCCTCTTGCATATTGTCTGCCTTCCACCTTTCCCTGCAGTAAGGTTGTCTTCCTCTTGTATGTCTGCCTTCCACCTTTCCTTGCAGTAAGGTTGTCTTCCTCTTGCATATTGTCTGCCTTCCACCTTTCCCTGCAGTAAGGTTGTCTTCCTCTTGTATGTCTGCCTTCCACCTTTCCTGCAGTAAGGTTGTCTTCCTCTTGCATATTGTCTGCCTTCCACCTTTCCCTGCAGTAAGGTTGTCTTCCTCTTGTATGTCTGCCTTCCACCTTTCCCTGCAGTAAGGTTGTCTTCCTCTTGTATGTCTGCCTTCCACCTTTCCCTGCAGTAAGGTTGTCTTCCTCTTGTATGTCTGCCTTCCACCTTTCCTTGCAGTAAGGTTGTCTTCCTCTTGATATTGTCTGCCTTCCACCTTTCCCTGCAGTAAGGTTGTCTTCCTCTTGTTATCTGTCTGCCTTCCACCTTTCCCTGCAGTAAGGTTGTCTTCCTCTTGTATATATGTCTGCCTTCCACCTTTCCCTGCAGTAAGGTTGTCTTCCTCTTGTATGTCTGCCTTCCACCTTTCCCTGCAGTAAGGTTGTCTTCCTCTTGTATATTGTCTGCCTTCCACCTTTCCCTGCAGTAAGGTTGTCTTCCTCTTTGTCTGCCTTCCACCTTTCCCTCAGTAAGTTGTCTTCCTCTTGCTATATGTCTGCCTTCCACCTTTCCTTGCAGTAAGGTTGTCTTCCTCTTGTATGTCTGCCTTCCACCTTTCCTGCAGTAAGGTTGTCTTCCTCTTGTACTGTCTGCCTTCCACCTTTCCTTGCAGTAAGGTTGTCTTCCTCTTGCATATCTGTCTGCCTTCCACCTTTCCCTGCAGTAAGGTTGTCTTCCTCTTGCATATCTGTCTGCCTTCCACCTTTCCCTGCAGTAAGGTTGTCTTCCTCTTGTATATTGTCTGCCTTCCACCTTTCCCTGCAGTAAGGTTGTCTTCCTCTTGTATTTTCTGCCTTCCACCTTTCCCTGCAGTAAGGTTGTCTTCCTCTTGTATATTTTCTGCCTTCCACCTTTCCCTGCAGTAAGGTTGTCTTCCTCTTGCATATTTTCTGCCTTCCACCTTTCCCTGCAGTAAGGTTGTCTTCCTCTTGCATATATGTCTGCCTTCCACCTTTCCTTGCAGTAAGGTTGTCTTCCTCTTGATATTGTCTGCCTTCCACCTTTCCCTGCAGTAAGGTTGTCTTCCTCTTGTATATGTCTGCCTTCCACCTTTCCCTGCAGTAAGGTTGTCTTCCTCTTGATATATGTCTGCCTTCCACCTTTCCCTGCAGTAAGGTTGTCTTCCTCTTGATATGTCTGCCTTCCACCTTTCCCTGCAGTAAGGTTGTCTTCCTCTTGTATGTCTGCCTTCCACCTTTCCCTGCAGTAAGGTTGTCTTCCTCTTGAATGTCTGCCTTCCACCTTTCCCTGCAGTAAGGTTGTCTTCCTCTTGTATGTCTGCCTTCCACCTTTCCCTGCAGTAAGGTTGTCTTCCTCTTGTATGTCTGCCCTCCATCTTTCCTTGCAGTAAGGTTGTCTTCCTCTTGTATGTCTGCCCTCCATCTTTCCTTGCAGTAAGGTTGTCTTCCTCTTGTATGTCTGCATTCCACCTTTCCCTGCAGTAAGGTTGTCTTCCTCTTGTATGTCTGCCTTCCACCTTTCCTTGCAGTAAGGTTGTCTTCCTCTTGTATATTGTCTGCCTTCCACCTTTCCCTGCAGTAAGGTTGTCTTCCTCTTGTATATCTGTCTGCCTTCCACCTTTCCCTGCAGTAAGGTTGTCTTCCTCTTGTATATATGTCTGCCTTCCACCTTTCCCTGCAGTAAGGTTGTCTTCCTCTTGTATATCTGTCTGCCTTCCACCTTTCCCTGCAGTAAGGTTGTCTTCCTCTTGTATGTCTGCCTTCCACCTTTCCCTACAGTAAGGTTGTCTTCCTCTTGTATATCTGTCTGCCTTCCACCTTTCCTTGCAGTAAGGTTGTCTTCCTCTTGCATATCTGTCTGCCTTCCACCTTTCCCTGCAGTAAGGTTGTCTTCCTCTTGCATATCTGTCTGCCTTCCACCTTTCCCTGCAGTAAGGTTGTCTTCCTCTTGTATATGTGTCTGCCTTCCACCTTTCCCTGCAGTAAGGTTGTCTTCCTCTTGTATGTCTGCCTTCCACCTTTCCCTGCAGTAAGGTTGTCTTCCTCTTGTATATCTGTCTGCCTTCCACCTTTCCCTGCAGTAAGGTTGTCTTCCTCTTGCATATATGTCTGCCTTCCACCTTTCCCTACAGTAAGATTGTCTTCCTCTTGCATATATGTCTGCCTTCCACCTTTCCTTGCAGTAAGGTTGTCTTCCTCTTGTATGTCTGCCTTCCACCTTTCCTTGCAGTAAGGTTGTCTTCCTCTTGTATGTCTGCCTTCCACCTTTCCCTACAGTAAGATTGTCTTCCTCTTGCATATATGTCTGCCTTCCACCTTTCCTTGCAGTAAGGTTGTCTTCCTCTTGTATCGTCTGCCTTCACACTTTCCCTGCAGTAAGGTTGTCTTCCTCTTGTATGTCTGCATTCCACCTTTCCTGCAGTAAGGTTGTCTTCCTCTTGCATATCTGTCTGCCTTCCACCTTTCCCTGCAGTAAGGTTGTCTTCCTCTTGTATATGTGTCTGCCTTCCACCTTTCCCTGCAGTAAGGTTGTCTTCCTCTTGTATGTCTGCCTTCCACCTTTCCCTGCAGTAAGGTTGTCTTCCTCTTGTATATCTGTCTGCCTTCCACCTTTCCTTGCAGTAAGGTTGTCGTCCTCTTGCATATCTGTCTGCCTTCCACCTTTCCCTGCAGTAAGGTTGTCTTCCTCTTGCATATATGTCTGCCTTCCACCTTTCCCTGCAGTAAGGTTGTCTTCCTCTTGCATATATGTCTGCCTTCCACCTTTTCCTGCAGTAAGGTTGTCTTCCTCTTGCATATATGTCTGCCTTCCACCTTTCCCTGCAGTAAGGTTGTCTTCCTCTTGTATATCTGTCTGCCTTCCACCTTTCCCTGCAGTAAGGTTGTCTTCCTCTTGTATGTCTGCCTTCCACCTTTCCTTGCAGTAAGGTTGTCTTCCTCTTGCATATCTGTCTGCCTTCCACCTTTCCCTGCAGTAAGGTTGTCTTCCTCTTGCATATCTGTCTGCCTTCCACCTTTCCCTACAGTAAGATTGTCTTCCTCTTGTATGTCTGCCTTCCACCTTTCCTTGCAGTAAGGTTGTCTTCCTCTTGTATGTCTGCCTTCCACCTTTCCTTGCAGTAAGGTTGTCTTCCTCTTGCATATCTGTCTGCCTTCCACCTTTCCCTGCAGTAAGGTTGTCTTCCTCTTGTATATGTGTCTGCCTTCCACCTTTCCCTGCAGTAAGGTTGTCTTCCTCTTGTATGTCTGCCTTCCACCTTTTCCTGCAGTAAGGTTGTCTTCCTCTTGTATATCTGTCTGCCTTCCACCTTTCCTTGCAGTAAGGTTGTCTTCCTCTTGCATATCTGTCTGCCTTCCACCTTTCCCTGCAGTAAGGTTGTCTTCCTCTTGCATATCTGTCTGCCTTCCACCTTTCCCTGCAGTAAGGTTGTCTTCCTCTTGCATATATGTCTGCCTTCCACCTTTCCCTGCAGTAAGATTGTCTTCCTCTTGCATATATGTCTGCCTTCCACCTTTCCTTGCAGTAAGGTTGTCTTCCTCTTGTATGTCTGCCTTCCACCTTTCCCTGCAGTAAGGTTGTCCTTCCTCTTGTATGTCTGCCTTCCACCTTTCTTGCAGTAAGGTTGTCTTCCTCTTGCATATCTGTCTGCCTTCCATCCTTTCCCTGCAGTAAAGGTTGTCTTCCTCTTTGTATGTGTCTGCCCTTCCACCTTTCCCTTGCAGTAAAGTTGTCTTCCTCTTTGTATGTCTGCCTTCCACCTTTCCTGCAGTAAGGTTGTCTTCCTCTTGCATATGTCTGCCTCCATCCTTTTCCTTGCAGTAAGGTTGTCTTCCTCTTGCATATATGTCTGCCTTCCACCTTTTCCTTGCAGTAAGGTTGTCTTCTCTTGTATGTCTGCCTTCCACCTTTCCTTGCAGTAAGGTTGTCTTCCTCTTGTATCGTCTGCCTTCCACCTTTCCTTGCAGTAAGGTTGTCTTCCTCTTGTTATGTCTGCCTTCCACCTTTCCTTGCAGTAAGGTTGTCTTCCTCCTTGCATATCTGTCTGCCTTCCACCTTTCTCCATGCAGTAAGGTTGTCTTCCTCTTGTATGTCTGCCTTCCACCTTTCCCTGCAGTAAGGTTGTCTTCCTCTTGTATGTCTGCCTTCCACCTTTCCCTGCAGTAAGGTTGTCTTCCTCTTGTATGTCTGCCTTCCACCTTTCCTACAGTAAGGTTGTCTTCCTCTTGTATATCTGCCCTTCCACCTTTCCTGCAGTAAGGTTGTCTTCCCTTGTATATCTGTCTGCCTTCCACCTTTCCTTGGCAGTAAGGCTGTCTTCCTCTTGTATATGTCTGCCTTCCACCTTTCCTGCAGTAAGGTTGTCTTCCTCTTGTATGTCTGCCTTCCACCTTTCCTGCAGTAAGGTTGTCTTCCTCTTGTATATCTGTCTGCCTTCCAACCTTTCCTTGCAGTAAGGTTGTCTTCCTCTTGTATGTCTGCCTTCCACCTTTCCCTGCAGTAAGGTTGTCTTCCTCTTGCATATCGTCTGCCTCCACCTTTCCCTGCAGTAAGGGTTGTCTCCTCTTGTATATCTGTCTGCCTTCCACCTTCCTGCAGTAAGGTTGTCTTCCTCTTGTATATTCTGTCTGCCTTCCACCTTTCCCTGCAGTAAGGTTGTCTTCCTCTTGCATATCTGTCTGCCTTCTACCTTTCCCTGCAGTAAGGTTGTCTTCCTCTTGTATATTCTGTCTGCCTTCCATCTTTCCCTGCAGTAAGGTTGTCTTCCTCTTGTATATATGTCTGCCTTCCACCTTTCCCTGCAGTAAGGTTGTCTTCCTCTTGTATATATGTCTGCCTTCCACCTTTCCCTGCAGTAAGGTTGTCTTCCTCTTGTATATCTGTCTGCCTTCCACCTTTCCCTGCAGTAAGGTTGTCTTCCTCTTGTATAGTCTGCCTTCCACCTTTCCCTGCAGTAAGGTTGTCTTCCTCTTGAATGTCTGCCTTCCACCTTTCCCTGCAGTAAGGTTGTCTTCCTCTTGTATGTCTGCCTTCCACCTTTCCCTGCAGTAAGGTTGTCTTCCTCTTGTATGTCTGCCTTCCACCTTTCCCCGCAGTAAGGTTTCAACAGAGAGTAGTTAAATCTGTATATGTGCCCAAAGTAGACCATGTGTGGAGCCTGGATCTCATTGAACCATTCTATTTTTATTGCTAATACGTTTAGGGCACTCTCTATGAGCAGCTGGCCATAAGTGAAAGAAATATTGATGTCCACAGCGGGTCTGAATTTGTCCACGCCAGACTTGAGCATGTTGGGCCTAGACAAAAATATGGGAGGGTATGGCTTCTGCCCATCACATGTGGAGATGGGTTGTAAGGAATCATCTTGGACTCTGTTAAGGGAGATTGCTTGAATAAACAGAGGAGGAGAATGAACCCCCCCCCCCCCCCCCCTACTCAAAAGGTGGAACGCTAAGGAATGCAGCTTCCCACAGAGGACATCGACTCAAGGTCAGGTATGACTGCAGGAGGCTGTTGTATGGTTAGGACTTCTATGTCCGCCCATGATAACTGGCAGCTGTTGATAAATAATCATGAATAGACAGGAGCTAACATGACAGATATGAATGGACATGAATAGACAGGAGCTAACATGACAGGTATGAATGGACATGAATAGACAGGAGCTAACATGACAGATATGAATGGACATGAATAGACAGGAGCTAACATGACAGATATGAATGGACATGAATAGACAGGAGCTAACATGACAGATATGAATGGACATGAATAGACAGGAGCTAACATGACAGGTATGAATAGACAGGAGCTAACATGACAGGTATGAATGGACATGAATAGACAGGAGCTAACATGACAGACATAAACAGACATCAAGTAACTTAAACACATATGAGTTGAGTTAAGAATCGACATCACTGCATTCAGCACATTCCCATATGTGCTCCATCCCCTCGTTCAACAGCCAGCAAAGATGAATACCACTAACTGTTGTACCTGAATGACAGTTCTCCTGGTCTTCACACTAAGTTTTGAGGTTCTTGAGAATACCCCCCGCAATATCATTCTTTCCACATACAGGTTCTCAGTCTTTTCCCCCCACCTTCTCGACCTGGTCCCACAGGCGCACGACCATCTCTCCTTGTCTATAGGTAAACTACCACCAAGAGGTGCATTTCCTGCCAGCCTATCAGCCTGTTCATTCCTCCAAACTCCTGCATGGTCAGGGCAAAAAAAATCCATACTATTCTCACAATCTGTGACCTCTGAAGCGAGGATAGCCACTCCACAGGAAATGTTCCTTTCTCCACCTTACTTAGCATACTCCTTGAGTCCGTAATGAATGCAAACACATATGAAGACATAAAAAGACATGGACAAACATGTCTAGACATGAACAGACATCAACAAACATGAAGAAATATGAACAGACACGAGGCAAAACAATTAGACATGGACAGTTATGAATAAATATAGACACTAACAAATAAGAACAGCCAAACAAACATAAACATATATGGGGAAAAAAACCTGAACATATATGAAAAAAAAACTGAACATAAATTTTGTAAAAACATGAATATGAAAGAATATGAAAAGTCATAAAAAGACATTAACGGTCAGAACAGACATAGTCATAACAATGATGTCCTGGTGTCTGCTTGTGTGTTTTTGCGCACCTGTGCATATATATTGACACACATGCGTCTATTTGTTTGTTTCGTTTTATGATTATTGTTTTTTTTTAATTTCATTTCTCTTTTCCTCTCTGCTTTCTGCACCACTTTTCCACTCCATGTTTCCACTCTCTGTTCTCAACTTTATAGATTAGACAATCTCTGAGTGGATAAGTATTCATTTGTGTTATCCTGTGTGTATGTATGTTTATCTACTGTTTATTGTTCCTTCAAGCTTTATGTTTTTGTTGTTTCCATTCACAAAAACTGGTTGTGTTATATGTTATATGTATGTTATCTGTGTGTTATTGTTCTGTGTTTTTGTTGTTTCCATTCACAAAGACTTTGGTTGAAATGTCTGCCTGTATCTGTGTGTTTTTCCATTTGTTGAGTCATATTTTGTGTTTTTATTCAGACTCTAATCTGAAGTACTTGTGAAAGAATGTTCGCCTGACAACACGCCTGACAACACACCCGACAACACGCCTGACAACACGTCTGATAACACGTCTGACAACACGCCTGACAACACATCTGACAACACATCTGATAACACATCTGACAACACATCTGATAACACGTCTGATAACACATCTGACAACATGTCTGACAACACATCTGATAACACGTCTGACAACACGTCTGACAACACATCTGACAACACATCTGACAACACATCTGATAACACGCCTGACAACACATCTGACAACATATCTGATAACACGTCTGATAACACATCTGACAACACTCTGACAACATGTCTGACAACACGTCTGACAACACATCTGACAACACGTCTGACAACACATCTGACAACACGTCTGATCACCTAGCGCCAGGCACTTGGTGTAGGAGTCCAAGGCTGCTTTACTCATAGTGTAGACGGTCGACTTGGGCATCTGAAAATATAAATCAAGACTTAAAGTGGAGTTTTAAGCAAGAGGAAGTACCTCATTGCACAGAGTATTGTCCCATATGGCTCTGCCTATTTTTGCATAGCGGTCTGCCTAAAGTGTCACAAACAGACAACCTTTGTTGCTCCAGTCACGCCCCCACATCCCTCAGGGGACTCCTAAAAAAACTGCGTTAATAAATTGAATGAACCCCGGTGTAATGTGCATGTTTTTACGCCAAGGTGGGGCACATGCACGAGTTAAGAATCTAATAGAACAATCGAGGTTACAGTGGTAAGATAAGAGGTATGCGGATGTAAGGTCAGAGAGGTGGAGTAAGGAATCCCAAGACAATGGTTGAGCCCCAAACACAATGGATTGTTATATCATGGAGATGTCAGTCTGAGTCACCAGGGGGCAGAGAGGAATGTGCTGGAGAGATAATAGACAAAGGAATACCCCAGAAATATAATGTTGCGGGAAGTTGAAATTGGGTTCAAGGGTGAAATAGTTGTTCGTGGGGGGTCCTTAAGAGACTGAATGTAGAGTGAAGGAAACAATGGGTCGAGGTATTCAGCAACAGTCATTCCAGGGCTAAGTGAGGGAGACTTAGCCAGGCAGTTGAGTTGTGAGGCTAAGTGAGGAAAATTTAGCCAGGAGAGTTGAGTGTTTGGGCTACGTCAAGGAAACTAGCCAGTTACTCGATGTTTGGGCTAAGGAAGGAAACTTAGCCAGACATTCAGTTGAGTTCAGACAAGGGAAAGAATCCCGTTGCGACTAGCTTTGTCACCAGGCTGATCGAAGGCAGAATTGTGTATTTACCTGTTCTAATATGTTCCTGAGGATAGTGCATGTTTCATCATGTCTCTTCATATCAATAAGTTGTGTCGCGCGAAAACTAGTGTTTATACATGACTTCTAGCTGTTCCTAAGTATACCTGCAAATACGAATACAGACATACCTCTGGACATACTCATAGTCAATTCTATCTGTCAATAAAATTGTGACACCTGGACTTTCGGAACAAAAAAAGACTTACTACACCTGCTACTCTGTGATGTTTTTCCCCACTATATTACTATTTCTACACCCTGCTCCTCTGGGATGTTTCTCTCATTATATTACTATTTCTACACCCTGCTACTCTGTGATGTTTCTCTCATTATATCACTATTTCTACACCCTGCTCCTCTGTGATGTTTCTCTCATTATATCACTATTTCTACACCCTGCTCCTCTGTGATGTTTCTCTCATTATATAACTATTTCTGGCTCAGGCCAGAATGATTACTCGACCTCCCAAATACATGAGTTTGCTTTGCTTGGTAATCAAATGGTTAGGGTTATCACCTCTCATACAGGATACCTGGATAGGGATTTCTAGTAGTGCACAGGATTTGTATTTTTTGGAGCAATATGCAGCGCTAGCTTGAGGCAAGAAGCATACTGGTCAGTCTGGGCCATGGACCGTTAGAATGATGGGAGAGTTATACTGGTCAGTCTGCATGGACCGTTAGAATGATGGGAGAGTTATACTGGTCAGCCTGGGCCATGGACCATTAGAATGATGGGAGAATTATGACCTATGCTTATGTTCAAAGAAAGCGAACACCTAAAAAACAATAATGGTCAGATCCAGCTCCAGAACACTGGATTGATGCAAGAGCCATGATGGATAAACTGAGACATGCAGCAGTAGGCTGGTAGACATACTCACTACTGTGCTAACATGACTCACCAACATTTGCCTACATGTGATTACATTTTGGTTAATAAAGTCAACAATATGCTTGTATGTACCAGAGATAAGTGCACAGATTGGTCACACAATGACAACTAGAATAATTTCACAACTGTCACAAAACAACAGCAAACTTACAACTGTCACATAGCAACAACAACTTACAACTGTTATAAGGCAACTGCAACAACAAACTTACAACTCTTATATGGCAACTGCAACAACAAACTTACAACTATTAAATATAACAACAAACTTTTTTTTAAAGTTGCATATGCCTTGCAGGACGTTGCAGTCAACACCAGCATTTATTATCTACTGTTGATGTTCTTGGCAAGATTATGCTCAGTAGTTTGCCATTGCTTTCTGAGCGACTGGCTCACATACCCCGTAAGTAACCAATGCGACGCGATCTGCAGCCGAATCTCATGCAGCTGTGTTCCTCACATGGATGTACGGAATTACAGAGAAAGTCGTAAATCCCTTCGCCAGGGACACCGGCACAACAAACTTACAACCGTTATATGGCAACTAAACTTACAACTGTCACACAACAAATACAAACTTACAAATGTTACATGGTAACAACAACAAACTTACAACTGTCACATGGCAACAACACACAACTGTCACATAGCAACAACAAGACACAACTGTCATATAGCAACAACAACACACTTACAACTGTCACATAGCAACAACACACTTACAATGTCACATAGCAACAACACACTTACAATGTCACATAGCAACAACACACAACTGTCACATAGCAACAACAACACACTTACAATGTCACATAGCAACAACACACTTACAATGTCACATAGCAACAACAACACACTTACAACTGTCACATAGCAACTACAACACACTTACAACTGTCACATAGCAACAACAACACACTTACAACTGTCACATAGCAATAACAACACACTTACAATGCCACATAGCAACAACACACTTACAATGTCACATAGCAACAACAACACACTTACAACTGTCACATACCAACAACAACAACACACAACTGTCACATAGCAACAACAACACACTTACAACTGTCATATAGCAACAACAACACACTTACAACTGTCATATAGCAACAACAACACTTACAACTGTCACATAGCAACAACAACACACAACTGTCACATAGCAACAACAACACACTTACAACTGTCACATAGCAACAACAACACACAACTGTCACACAGCAACAACAACACACTTACAACTGTCATATAGCAACAACAACACACTTACAACTGTCATATAGCAACAGCAACACACTTACAACTGTCATATAGCAACAACAACACACTTACAACTGTCATATAGCAACAACAACACACTTACAACTGTCATATAGCAACAACAACACACTTACAACTGTCATATAGCAACAACAACACACAACTGTCATAAAGCAACAACAACACACTTACAACTGTCATATAGCAACAACAACACACTTACAACTGTCGCATAGCAACAACAACACACTTACAACTGTCATATAGCAACAACAACACACTTACAACTGTCACATATCAACAACAACACACAACTGTCACATAGCAACAACAACACACAACTGTCACATAGCAACAACAACACACTTACAACTGTCACATAGCAACAACAACACACAACTGTCATATAGCAACAACAACACACTTACAACTGTCATATAGCAACAACAACACACAACTGTCACATAGCAACAACAACACACAACTGTCACATAGCAACAACAACACACAACTGTCACATAGCAACAACAACACACAACTGTCACATAGCAACAACAACATACAACTGTCACATAGCAACAACAACACACTTACAACTGTCGCATAGCAACAACAACACACTTACAACTGTCATATAGCAACAACAACACACTTACAACTGTCATATAGCAACAACAACACACTTACAACTGTCACATAGCAACAACAACACACAACTGTCACATAGCAACAACAACACACAACTGTCACATAGCAACAACAACACACTTACAACTGTCACATAGCAACAACACACTTACAACTGTCACATAGCAACAACAAACACTTACAACTGTACAACTGTCACATAGCAACAACAACACACACAACTGTCACATAGCAACAACAACACACTTACAACTGTCACATAGCAACAACAACACACAAACTGTCATATAGCAACACAACACACTTACAAACTGTCACATAGCAACAACAACACACAACTGTCACATAGCAACAACAACACACAACTGTCACATAGTCACATAGCAACAACCACACTTACAACTGTCACATAGCACCAACCAACACCCACTTACAACTGTCATATAGCAAACAACAACTACCACTTAAAACTGTCACATAACAACAACACACTTACAACTTTCATATAGCAACACAACTAACATACAACTGTCATTATCGCAGCAACCAACACACTTACAACTGTCACATCAGCAACAACAACCACACAACTGTTCACATAGCAACCACAACCACACAACTGTCACATAGCAACCAACAAGACCAACACTGTCACATAGCAACCACAACCCATTTACACTGTTTTCACATTAGCAACAACACACTTACAACTGTCACACTAGCAACAACAACACACTTACAACTGTTCATATAAGCAACAACAACCCCCCCAACCAACTTACTAACTGTGTCACATAGCAACCACAACACACTTACACTCGTTCATAGTATCCTCAAACCTGTCCAACACACTTACAACTGTCATATAGGCAACAACAACACACTACAACTGTCACATAGCAACAACAACACACAACTGTCACTATAGCAACAAAACAAACACCACAACTGGTCACATAGCAACAACAACACTCTTACAACTGTCATCTAGCAAACAACAACACACTTTACAACTGTCATAGTAGCAACAACATACCACACTTACAACTGTCATATAGCAACAACAACACACTTACAACTGTCATATAGCATACAACAACACATGTACATAACTGTCATATAGCAACACCAACCACACTTACAAACTGTCATATAGCAACAACAACACACCTTACAACTGTCATATTTTTAGCAACAACAACACCTTACGAACTGTCATATAGCAATCAACAACACACTTACTAACTGTCATAATCAACAACAACACACTTTACAACTGTTCATATAGTCAACAACAACAACACAACTGTCATATAGCAACAACAACACCACTTACAACTGTCATATAGCAACAAACAACACACTCACATACTGTCATTATAGCAACAACAACCACACTTACAACTTCATTATAAGCAACAACAACACACAACTGTCAACATAGCAATAACAACACACTTACCAACTGTCACCATATCAACCACAACCACACTTTACAACTGTCATTATAGCAACAACAACACACTTAAAACTGTCATATAGCAACAACAACACACTTACAACTGTCATATAGCAACAACAACACACAACTGTCATATAGCAACAACAACACACTTACAACTGTCGCATAGCAACAACAACACACTTACAACTGTCATATAGCAACAACAACACACTTACAACTGTCACATAGCAACAACAACACACAACTGTCACATAGCAACAACAACACACAACTGTCACATAGCAACAACAACACACTTACAACTGTCACATAGCAACAACAACACACAACTGTCATATAGCAACAACAACACACTTACAACTGTCACATAGCAACAACAACACACAACTGTCACATAGCAACAACAACATACAACTGTCACATAGCAACAACACACTTACAACTGTCACATAGCAACAACAACACGCTTACAACTGTCATATAGCAACAACAACACACTTAAAACTGTCACATAACAACAACACACTTACAACTGTCATATAGCAACAACAACACACAACTGTCATATAGCAGCAACAACACACTTACAACTGTCACATAGCAACAACAACACACAACTGTCACATAGCAACAACAACACACAACTGTCACATAGCAACAACAACACATTTACAACTGTCACATAGCAACAACACACTTACAACTGTCACATAGCAACAACAACACACTTACAACTGTCATATAGCAACAACAACACACTTACAACTGTCACATAGCAACAACAACACACTTACAACTGTCATATAGCAACAACAACACACTTACAACTGTCATATAGCAACAACAACACACTTACAACTGTCATATAGCAACAACAACACACAACTGTCACATAGCAACAACAACACACAACTGTCACATAGCAACAACAACACACTTACAACTGTCACATAGCAACAACAACACACAACTGTCATATAGCAACAACAACACACTTACAACTGTCACATAGCAACAACAACACACAACTGTCACATAGCAACAACAACACACAACTGTCACATAGCAACAACAACACACAACTGTCACATAGCAACAACAACACACAACTGTCACATAGCAACAACAACATACAACTGTCACATAGCAACAACAACACACAACTGTCACATAGCAACCACAACACACTTACAACTGTCACATAGCAACAACAACAAAAAACTTAAAACTGTTACATGACAATAACAAAAACAAATTTACAAGTGTCATACTGCAACAACAACAAACTTACAACTGTGTGGCTAGCAATGCTTGATACATTGACAATATTTCCTGGAAAGCACCAAACAATGAATATTTAAGCACAGAAATCTGGCAATTCCTTGTGACAGCAGTAAACATGGCATTAACAGAGGACGACATTCTGACACAGGCAACCAGAGATCTACAATGTATCATGTTGTAGCAAGAAGATAACAGGGGGAGACGTCGGTGTGAGACAGATAAGCAGAAATGGGGAATCACTGAGTGAGAGAATTGAAGACAGGAAGTGAGAGAGGAATGAAGGGAGACAGAAAATGGAAGGAAGCATAGTTGTGAAGATAGAAGGATGGCAAAATTATAGAATGGAGAGGGATATGAGTGATACAATTGACACAGACAGGAAGACAGATCGTGGAGGAATACAGAGAGATAAAATTGACAAATACAGGAAGAGAGAGAATGGAGGATTACAGAGTGATAACAGTGACAAAGACAGGAAGAGAGAGAACAGACAGAGACACATTTTAAAGAAGACACGACATTCATCATCTAGCAGGACTCTATAAACGACTAACTTGCTAACCGCTCCATGGCAAAGGGGTTAACGACACAGTTCCTAATCCCGAATACCCACGTTCTTCTTCTTCTTCTTTGCGTTCATCCGGAGTGTTTTTTTCAGATGTGATTGCGGGTGTCTAGTTAGGCACCCTTGGATCGAAACCCTTAGGCCAACACATCCGGCTTTTAGCGTGCATTTTTGACCAGGTTAGCATTCCTGGGACCCACGTTCAAACACAGCTATGGTGCGATTTGGCAGCAGACCGCCTTGCATTGGTGTTTTTTTACAAAATGGTATGGGTGCTGTTCGTCCAGAAAGCAATGGCAAACTACAGAATGTAAACTTGCCAAGAGATCACAACAGCTAAAATACTGGTGTTGATTGTGATGTCCTGTAAAGGATATACAGCTAACTTTTTAGGAAGGCCCAGTTAGGGGAAACACCACGCACAACATTTGGAGAGAGCGATAACGTACAATAGCCAATCCTTCTTAGTCGTCTCTTTATGACACAGTTGGTTGCTTGTCGCGTTACTATTCTTTGTTTCCTTGATGGAAACACAGAGTAACAGAATGGAGAAAGGCAGGCAGACAGGCAGGCAGGCAGGCAGGCAGACAGGCAGGCAGGCAGGCAGGCAGGCAGGCAGGCCAACAGACATATAGACAGACAGGCAGTCAGCTAAATCATTACCCTTGGACTTGATCAGGTGTGGGATGGCCAGCTGAGTCAAGAAGAAGACGCTCTCCATATTGGTGTCCATGATCTGCTTGTAAATGTCCCGAGTGGTGGCCATAGCATCTCGGACAATATTCATCCCTGCATTGTTGACCTGTAGAATCGTGGACACCATGTCAGTCACGCATGTATATAGTGTTGCATGCAATAGAATCCGGTGAAGTCAGTTCAAGTCCCTAGTTAGTTAGTCACGGTTCCAACTTAAAGTCCCTAGTTAGTTAGTCACGGTTCCAACTTAAAGTCCCTAGTTAGTTAGTCACGGTTCCAACTTAAAGTCCCTAGTTAGTTAGTCACGGTTCCAACTTAAAGTCCCTAGTTAGTTAGTCGCGGTTCCAACTTCACGGTAATGGGTCATCCTCATAATGCTCCATTCCTGTGCCCGTGAATATCACACAAAATGCTCCTCACTGTCCCATGTGAAAAGTGGAACAGATAGGAGTCTCGACAAACCAACAGCCCGCACAGGCATACTATACATGAGGCCCATGCCAGGATGCCAACACAAACGTCCACCATAAAAAATACAGTTCATCCTTGATGAAAGTCCCTAGTACACGCCTAAGTCCCTAGTAAACACCTAAGTCCCTAGTACACGCCTAAGTCCATTCAGCCTATGGTGCTATATCCATATTTTCATAGACCAAAGTGCACTCAGTGGCTGATGTGCTCAGTATCGTGGCAGCCATCTTTATTTCCCCAGACATTTCTTAGTTGCCATTTTGGGCTGGGTCAACCTTGAAGTGCAGGTCAAATTTAAAGTTTGAAACCTCCCCTTGGATCGAACCCAAAACTGGTATGGAGGGCTAGCATCTGGCAGCTACACCACCGTGACTCCCTGCAGGTGTATATAACAGTGATATTTCACTGTTTTTATTTCATTTATTGATACATCATCCTCATGTGAATTATGCTGCGGCTGTTTTATTTACAGAAACAACAGTGGTTGGTTGGTTAATGGGTTGGCTGGTTGACTGGTTAGTTAGTCAGTTGGTTACTTGGTTGGCTGGCTAGTTGGTTACTAGGTTGGTTGTTTGATTGTTTGGTTGGTTGGCTGCTTGGTTGACTGGCTGGCTGGTTGGGAAAGCCATGGAAAGAGCTACAAGAGATGGCAAAGATAGACGAGCGAAACTTAAGATGTTGAAGGAGTGTGATGAACTAGAAAGTAACAAACAATAGAAGAATATTCGGATACTATACTGCGATCATAAAACAGTATAGGTTTTAGTGCGAGAATTTACATTTTGTCTGGCACAATTAGATGTGTAGAAGAAAGTAGCGAGGTCAGAGTTAAAATGGTGAACATTACCATTAGCATAGATTTTTTTTTTGGTGACAGTACTGTCTATTTTTTATGATTTATGCCTTTGAATTGTCAAATGATTTTAATGCGCAAATGTGACCTTATTTTTCACCCTTATCTACATGCAGCAGATACAATATGAGTATAAATACAACCAAAACTGAATTAATACGAGTTAGCAGATCGCCTGATCTACTAAGTATACAGATAAATAGCACAACTCTGAAACAAGTTAAAGAATTCAAATATCTTGGAAGTATGATCACAGAAGATGGCAGATTGGACAGAGAAATCAAAATCGGATGTCAAAAAGCTAGTGCACTTACATATCAACTATCACCCTTACTGAAACATCAAAATATACCCATGTCCACAAAACGACAGAAAATAAACAGCATATTCACACCAACCCTATGCTACCAATCTCAAACTTAGACTTTATCCAAATCACTACTTTTGCAAAATCAATCACCTGTGAGATGAGATGCCTGAGGAGAGCTGCTAACTTAACAATCCAAGACCGAGTAAGAAATGCTGTTATCAGGGATAAACACCTTGTGCCACATTTATTGAAAGACAACTGGCCTTACATCAGAGATCATCTGCGGCGAGGCCAAGAGGACGTGCAAGAAGAAAATGGAATTACGACATCAAAGACATTGTACAATCACACGGAATGACACTATCCAGTGCCGCCCATCGAGCGCTGGAACGCAAATTATTCCTCCCCACGACACTTGACGGCAGAAGTGGAAGATGATGATGATGATGATGATGATAATGATCTAAGGATAATAGGCATAATCCACTACACCAGGATCAAGGGGTGTATCTTCTTCTTTGTTTAACTCACTTAGGATCAACTCACTTCTGTATTTTATTATGCAACAACTGTGCTGTCTTGTGCAGATCTTGCAGGCTTCTGTTGTGTTTGATATCTAGACTTGTTTCATCTGGTCACAAGTGGGGCCATAACATCCTCAGGATTTGGATTCTAATCTAGTTCCACTCTATGTCACACCCACTTCCCAAACCCACTTGTTGCGACTGGACAGCACTGTCATCCTGTCTTCTTTCTCAGAAATCTTCCAGCGCATTAACAGCTTGACTGCTTGTTCACTCATAAGATGAAGTGTTAAAAATGTCAGAAATATGAGAAATGTGATATGCATGAGAAATTTCAGAAATGTGAAAAAAATCAGAAATATGAGAAATATCAGAAATATGATATTATGAGACGTGTGAGAAATATAAGAAATGTGAAAAATATGAGAAATATCAGACTTTCAGAAATATTAAAAATGTGAGAAATACAAGTAAGACATGTCAACAAGATGAAGATGCTTGCAGATCTACAAATTAATGGGAAAGACCTTAGACTTGTAACAAACATATATTGGAAACAACAAGCTGTCATAAAGATTGATATTGAAGTAGGGTAATATTGCCTATTAAGAGAGGTGTGCCACAGAGATGTGTAATGTCTCCAGATCATTTTTTCCTATACAGTGAAAATATTTTTAGAAATTCAGAAGATATAAGAGGAATCGCCATTGTGGGACATAACATCAATAAAATTAGATATGCAGATGATACAATATTGATTGCAGACAACGAACAGGGTCTGCAACATTGGTAGATGTGATTGTTCGCCACAGTGAACAACTAGGGTTAGAATTAAATTGTAAGATGACACAGATTATTGTCGTCACTAGGAAGAAAGAAATACCATAATTTAATAAACAGGTAACTGGGAATATTCTGAAACAAGTGAATCAGTACAACTATCTCAGAACAGTCATAACACCTTATGGGAGGGAATTGAAGAGATAAGAACAAGAATCGCCATGGAAAGGTAGCCTTTTGCAAGATAGATGGATATACAGACCAATAAAAAGATGTCATGCAACAAGAAAAAGAGTGTTGAAGTGCTACATAGAACCTGTAGTTTTTTATGGATGTGAAGCATGGACAATGAGCAGACAAGCTGAAAAACATCTGATGGCTGTGGAAATGTGGTAGCTGAGGAAAATGCAAAGAATACCATGGACAGACAGAAAAATCAATGCAAGTCCTACACACACACAAAAACAAGTGAAAACTGTAAATTGATTAGAGAAATTAGATGAAGACAGTCAACATTTCCTTGCACACGTTATAAGAAGAAATAAATGAGAAAACTTGGTGACAACTGGCAAGATTGAGGGGAAATTGGTAAGGGGAAGGCAAAAAAGTAAATATCTGGATGACTTTGCCACATGGCACTGTCTAGACAAGAACACAGAGCTGATCCACGACTCTGGTGATAGTACGAGATGGTGAAACATGACCGCCCACACTTATCGGCATAGCATATATGATGATGAGAAATACCAGAAATATGAGACGTGTGAAATCTAAGAAATCCAAGCAATGTGAGAAATATTTGATATTTCGCGTGTTGATGAAATGCAAAATAAATCAAACTCCAAGTACTCAGAACATTCCTACATGTGCTCTGTCCCCTTCTTCAGTAGCCAACAATTTCATTTGTAGATAAGAACATTCTCTAATGCAACAAATTGTCTGCACCTGTGTTTGTTTTATTCCCAACTGAAGTCACAGCAACGAAAGGCAGATTGCTGTACCTGTTTGACTGGCTTTCTCAGAAACCAGTCAAGCCGTAGTCTGTAAATTAGACCATCGTATCCCAGCACATGCCAGGTACAAACCACAACACTCACCAAAACATCAATTTTGCCAAACGCTGAAAGTGTGTCTTCAATTATCTTCTCCTGAGTGGCAGATTCTGTTATGTCCCCAAGAGTTGTCTTCACCTGAACAAGACATATTAAACATTTGGTCTAAAATTCTAAGAGACTATTTTACATGTGTAATCTAAACTTGTAAGAGACTATTTTACATGTGTAATCTAAACTTGTAAGAGACTATTTTACATGTGTAATCTAAATTTGTAAGAGACTATTGTACATATGTGATCTAAACTTGTAAGAGAAATATTTTACATGTGTAATCTCAACTTGTAACGAGAATTATTTATTTTTCATATGTAATCTAAACTTGTAAGAGATCTATTTATTTTACATGTATAATCTAAACTTGTAAGTTAATTAGTTGCATATCCTTTACAGGATGTCACAGTCAATACCACCTCCTTGACTTCCCGACAATGGAACACAGGATCAAGATCTGGAGAGCTCGTGCATACTTAAAAATAAGTGCAGATGAGCAGCACCCTCTGCATGACGCTGTATTCAGAGAAAAGGGTGACAGGCTAAAGAGGGGCAAATCATGGATGGGTCGGGCGGAAGATGTCGTCGGACAGGTCTGCAGTCTTACCAGTATCAACCCCGGCAAGGAATGGGTGCCGGTCCCTCCAGCTTTTAAGTGTACCTTCTCCTGCATTATCACACTCGACAGACGGTGCAGAGAGCAGAACCCTGCCGCTGTCAATGCAGAGGTTAACGCGCTCATCTATGATCACTCAGATAGCCCCGAAGTGCTCATCTATACAGATGGATCTGTTGTAAAGCAGCAGAGAAGTGCGTGGGCATTTACAGCCCGTTCAGCGGGCCGAACCGTTCAAGAATCCAGTGGTGCCCACTCTATGACCACGAGCAGCATGACGATGGAGGTGATGGCAGTTACACAGGCTTTCATATGGCTGGAATCACAGCATTATACCAACGTGTGTGTACTAAGTGATTCAATGAGCATGATTCAGAAGGTCGAAGCTGGATCTGTACGTAGACAGTGGACTGAGTCGCTGCGGAAGTCTGTTGTCCGCAAAGTCACCTTCATCTTCGTCCCGGGACATGCGGGAGTCGAGGGAAATGAACGAGCTGATAAATTGGCTGGCTCTGCACCCCCTGTAGATGGCCAGCCCATGGATCGTGCTGATGTCATTAACGCCCTTAAAGATATGGCGAGAACAGAGGATTTTGACGCCAGTGATTCCACATCGCTTTCCAGGATGAAAGACCTGGGAGTAAGAATCGGCACAGCCAGACGCGAGAAGTACATCGGGAAAACAAAGCGCCTCGTCAACCAACACAGAACTGGCACTATTAGCCACCGGACGCTGATGCATATGCTGGGGGGAGGATCTGAGCACCTATGGACATGTCCGGAGTGCAACGAAGATACCCCAACTGATAACTGATAACTGATAACAGTCAATACCAGCATTTTTTGCTGTTTGTGATCTCTTGGCTAGTTTACATCCAATAGTTTGCCGTTACTTTCTGAATGACCGGCACCTATACCATTTCGGAAAAAACCAATGCAAAAGCTTCACCTCGACACAACAAGGTACAAGGGGAACAAGTTGAGATGATGAGAGAACTAATCTACATATGTAATCACCAAACAGACAGATAGTCAGAGGAAGTATCAACGTTACTGTTATTCTCTCGCCTCCAAGCTCCTGGCTAGCCTTAGATACAGCCTCCAAACGTGCTCTGTCTCGGCCATGCAACATCAGGTGACAGCCTTGACGAGCAAATTCATGGGCCGTGGCCTCA
Source organism: Cepaea nemoralis (assembly GCA_014155875.1). Lineage (NCBI taxonomy): Eukaryota > Metazoa > Mollusca > Gastropoda > Stylommatophora > Helicidae > Cepaea > Cepaea nemoralis. The sequence continues at coordinate 44,004 of JACEFZ010001785.1, forward strand.
CCAATGCCGGCACTAGCTCCTGAAAACATGCAACATGTAGAAAATGTTTACATATATGCATGAATACACATACACACAGATTATATATATATATATATATATGTATATATATATATATATATATATATATAGTATATATAATATATATATATATATATATATATATATATATATATATATACACACATACACACACATGCTTGCACACACAGACATGTGTTCATATGTATATACACACCCACATATGAATGCACACACACACACACACAAGCAGACACACATTACATGCTCATATACACATGAATGCACACTTACACACACACACATAAACACGCAGACATTATATGTTCATATATACACACATGAATGCACACATACACACACATTACATGTTTACATGTACACATGAATGCACACACAAACATTATATTCTCATACGTACACACATGAATGCATGCAGACATTATGTGTTCATATATAGTTATATACTAATTAGTAATTAGTATGCTTTCACTTCCAGTCTGATTCAGAAAATAAAATAGCAGTACTATTAGCGAATTCAGTCGTGCCGTGACCCAAATTGAAATTGGAAATTACACACTGCGCCACCCCGGAATGATTCATTGTGTCTCCAAAAATGACTGCTGTAAAGACCATGCATGATTCTGACATCATTCATTCATTCAAATATCATGTGACAATATCAGATGCCATCTTAGTTTCTGCGGGATAGGTCAGTCTAATATTCTATGCATAGCGAGTGGTTAAAATTATCCTGGCTTTTAAATAAATGTAATTATTTGATACATGGTAAGTAATTTTATTTTCTAGAGCTGAATTTGTAAATCTTTGAATATTTTGAGATGGATTTTTTAATTCTGCACCCGTTTTTACATATGTTTGGAGAGTTTGATCGCCAATCGTCTTCCATTTGTGGCATAAAAAATATTTCTGCAGGGATGTTTCAGCTTTGTGAATGGTAAGCCAAGATGGCTGTCGACATGAATATTGATCGGTCTTGGCTCAAAACGTGCAATTTTAACTACTAAAATTAAAGAGAATACAAGTTTAAAGATTATTAATAATTTGGGACGCAGAGGTGTTTCCAAGGCACCAGGGGCAGGTTTTATACTGGCCAAGACCTACTAACACGTCCTTGTTGTGCGTCCTGAGCAACAGGTCCCACTGAGGTCCTAGCTAATGTAGTAGGATCGCTGATTCTTCTGAAGTTGGAGAGTATCTGCCTGCACGGCGAGGAACCACCAGTCTGCACACCAGTAAGCCAGACATGGGACAACGGACATCATTACGCAAACCTCTGTCCAGAATGACATCACACCGATGTTGGACAACAGGATGTCTTCATCCGACATACAGGACTTTGCGCTGGAGGTCACAGCCAGCGAACGCAAGCAAGCATTAATAATTTATTTGTATACTTTTACTATTTTTTTTATTATCATGACAGAACATATTTTTGAAGTCAGTTTTCATATCTGTCTATGACCCGTTTGAGGCAACCTCCCACACGGAGATACTGAGGCACACTGGAGAGCTCTGAAATTAGGGAAATCATGACAATATTTTAGTCCGAGACACCAGCACTCAAATGTGAATATCTTCGCTTAGAATTGACATACAGGCATCATTGAGGTACCATTAGATTTGGTTTCTCAAGGCATATCTGTCTGTGGTGGTCTCATTAGTAAATACTCAAACTGAAAATCCTGATAGAACCCGCTACATACACTATATAACAATTTTAGTATGAAGGAATTGTGGGCGGGTGCTCCAAACAAATAACAGTCCCCCTGTGTCCAAGACAAGCAGACATCATAAAAACGGCATCACCTGTGACAAATAATAAATAAGTAGTAAGAGTAATAGTAATACAAGCAGACACACTAGGCTATGAAGGACATTACCTGTGATGAGGACAACTTTATTCTGTAAGTTGAGAAAGGAATCGCTGGCCATTGTTGTAGTTGTACTTTGACTTAAACTATGGCCTGTTTTTACGACCTCTAGTGATTCAAACTGTGCATTTCTATGTTTGTTAGTCTCTGCATGTTTCTTCAAGTCTTGTATTTTCGCTTTAATTTCGCACTTGCAGTACTTACAATGAGCCTTAGTCGCATCCCCATAAACTGGAATCACCCAATCTTTAGTTATGTCATCCTGCAGCCACGCTTTCCGAAATTTTTGTTCATAATGATAATAAGAAGATAGCTTTACCTTTGGCATGTTGAAAGATTTGTTCAAAGAGGAAGACACAATGATGGTGAGCAATTATTT
>JACEFZ010001786.1:0-47234 GCA_014155875.1 Cepaea nemoralis
AGACAGAAAGTCTTCATTGTGACTTTGCAATTACAAGTACCTCTGAAGTCAGAGTGGGTTCGCCTGATAGTCAAGGGATACTGTTAATAGGGAAAGTTACTCCACACACAAAATTGAGTCTAGCACTACTAGAAGTAGTGTGTATGGACAACGCTTGAGTTCAAAACAAGTGAGCGCAAACAAAAATACATGATCACTTCTTTTGATATATAACTCTGCAGTATGCACTCATGAGATGCAGCAAAATATGCCAGGCAATAAATTGTGCAACTTAATGTTTGTGACTTGTGTGCTTAAATTCATAAATGGATTACATTGCTTTAACATTCAGCTTTATAGCAAGCATATAAAAAAAAGAAACCAGAAAAATTAATGCTGCTTGTCAGCTGCATGTGTTATTAAGGATAGCTTGATTTCCTTACTTATCATATCTTCTTACATGTCGTAGCATAAAAGATGTGAAGGTCTAAGACTTCACACCCCAAACAAAAAGTATCTGTTTTTGGACTACCTGTTTTTGCAGTAAAATGTTAGGTGCTTAACAATAAGCATGTAATGTTTGTTTATATATTTCTGCAATCCAGGCAACAGAATTTGAGTCATGTTTACAGATATTGTCGGCGCTATGGCAAAGAGGTTCCAAACACAATTCGTAATCCCACACCTGAAACACAGCTGTGGGCAGTTTGGAAGCAGTCTGCTTTGCACTGGTTTTTCATACAATGGTATGAGTGCCTGTCATTCAGAAAGCAATGATAAACTACTGAACATAAACCTGCTAATAAACCACAAACAGCCCCCCCCCCCCCCCCCCCAAAAAAAAAAAAAACCCAGGCTGACTGAGATGTCCTATAAAGGACATGTAACTAACTTACAGAGACTAGTATGAATATTAAGGCATTTTTGGTACATTTTGTCATAGGTGATTTATAATTTTTGTAAAAATTATAATTGTTGAATGAAAATCATGTTTTTAAAGAGTCAGAAAATGGTCTGGTTGTTTGTCCATCAAGAATGATGATGACCATTCATTTCATCCAGTGGGGTTGAAAGTTTGGAGCAGTGAGTTCTAAGATGGCAGGTAAGGCCTATTTTAGCTCAAAATGTTTTTTGACAATGTGGGCAAAGAATGCAGTGGTTTTTCTGTCCAGCCTTTTTTTCACAGCTCTTGCAGTCCTGTTTGCTTTACAAGTGACTACACCCTTGCGAGATGATGAACGCCACAAATTTTGGTTTTTGGCAGCAGTCTCCCAAGTGTTGTGATGAATTCCAAAAGCTTTTAGTGAGATCTTCAGAGTGTCTTTGAAGCGTTTCCTATGGCTGCCTTGGGATCAGCTAGCCGTAAAATATTTGTTTATAGACTTATTTATATAATAATATAAGCTATGCAGATGACACAGTATTGGTGGCGAATAAATCAACAGACCTACAACAATTGTTGGACACTGTAGTAACAGAGAGTGCATGGAAAGGACTCTTGAATATCAAGAAAACAGTAACAATGGTGATATCAAAGAAAATTGTGACACCAAAATGTGACATAGAAATAGAAGGAAAAATTCTTAACTAAGTGGCTAATTTTAGATACTTAGGGGCATTTATAACATCAGATGGAAGATGTACAACAGAGATTAAGAGCAGAATAGGACAAGCAAAAGCTGCATTTCAGAAAATGAAGAGTATCTTATGCAATAAGTCACTATCAGTGAATGTAAGAAAGAGTGCTGAAATGCTATCCAGAACCAGTTTTACTGTACGGCAGTGAATCTTGGAACATAAATTAACAAATTAAGAAGAAATTGGAAGCAACAGAGATGTGGTTCCTGAGACAAATGCTGCGAATTCCTTGGACTGCCAGAGTAACTAACATCGACTGCCTGAAACAGGCTAATGAAACTAGAACATTATATACAACAATAAGAATGAGACAAAATCTTTATTCGGTCATGTGATGAGAGTAGAGGCATTGGAGAACATCGTGGCAACTGGAAAGATCAAGGAGAAGAGAGGCAGAGGCAGACCAAGAGAAATGATGCTGGATGGATTGAGGAATATCAGCAGCAGAGTTGATCCAGAAAACCAAAGGCCGAGATCTGTGGAAAGCCATGAACGCCTACGCCAGCTGACAGGGCACTTGATGATGATGAAGTCTTGGTAAGATAATGTGAATGGTTTCCCATTGCCTTCCACATCCACATGGTGGTCTTTTAACTCTGCCTTTGACAGCCACTTCCGACTATAAGGACAAGTGGGTGCCCTGTTCTGCTGTGCTGCAGAGTTGTCCACTTATTCTGGTGGATAATCTGGCCCCAGGGCTGCGTTAGCCATACTGTGGTGTGTTTCCCATCCTCTACCACTGGGAGGTGCAGTTGGGATTTTCCTTCCTAAAGTTATGTCCAATGATGGCCAAAACTCTCCAGTACTTTTAGATTATATATATATATATATATATATATATATATATATATATATATATATATATATATATATATATATATATATATAAAACACATAAAGGCTGGGTTGGGCTGAATTGTAGAGACCATGTGGTGCCCATGCATAATATGTGAATGCAGCATGATCACGTTTACTTCAGAGGAAAGATAACACCAATACATCTGGAACAAGACAAAGCTGCAGAAGCAGCCTGATCAGTAAAGCAATGCTCTGAATGTCTGTCTGTTGGAGCTTCAAATTAAGACCAGTTGCCAACCAAGGCTTAGGGTCTGGTCTGCCCTGCAATGATATTTAGTCTTTAGATAGCATTCCTCGCACTAGGATAAAGCTGAAATAGTGAAGATCATCTGTGATAGCACAGAAGAGAAGAAACTGAAGTTAGGCCTACAGACATCCAAGCGTGAGAAACTACTACTACTGTGCACGTCAAATATTAAATTCAATTTTCTTAAAACGTTCATTCATTTTTCATTCAGGAGCATGTCTTTTACAGAACCTCTCTCCCATAACAACCTTCTGGAAAACTTCTCGACCACAAGCAAGATGACCCGCATCTGATACACCCATTTGGAGATCATATGCCACATCCTGCACCCATCTTCTCTTTGGCCTTCCTCTTCCTCTCTTCCAAGGCATATACCCCTACATCACTGTTCTCTCCAAACTTTCATGATGTTTCAAGTGACCAAAATAGTTCAATTCTCTCTGATTTATCGTCTTTAATAGCCAATCCTCTTCAATATTTAGCTCCTGAAGTATGGATTCATTTGTTCTTTTCTTTACCCAAGATATTCTTAGAACCCGTCTATAACATTTGTATTCAAAGGCATTTATGCACTGTTCAGCTTGTTTAGTAAGTGTCCAGGTCTCACAGACCAAATTGACAGAGTGGCCAAGGGGAGTCATCTAGGTCTCATTCTAGTGGACATATACATGGCACTCTTAGAATAACAAAGAGCCTTGAATATTAAAGATCTGTTTCTATACAGCCAATTTTTTTTCTGAATATCCTTTTTACAGGGCATTGCTGTCAACATCAACATTTTACTGCTGTTGTTGATGTCTTGGCAAGTTTACCATTGCCATTGCTTTCTGAACGACTGGCTCTCATACCAATTCGTTAAAACCCAGCACAATGCTATCTGCTGCCAAATCAGTCACAGCTGTGTTTAGAACGTGGGCTTACAAATCGCGTCCGTAAGCCCTTTGCCACAGAGACCGGCATACAGCCATTATGTGGATAATTTATTCATCACAGCGACCAGATTAAGCTGAATCGTTCCCACTCCACCATGAACAAAGCCCACAAGAACATCTCTTTGTCTATTGAGCATGAACATAATGACACATTGTTCCTGGACATCCTAACCCGATATCCAGATGATAAACCATCTAGGGCAGTGGTTCTCAACCTTTTCTTGGCCCATGCATCCCTTCCTCCCACATAATTGTATAAACTGTGATTCCACACTGTGAAAAATATTACTATTTAAAGGTCAGGTCTTGTCAGATATGACTGAGCTACCGTATGACAGTAGACGGTACTACCTGCTTTCTGTCAGCACCGAATGTTGGGCGGCGCTTACCAAACCCGACACCCCACATTGTGCCAACGGCTTCGGGCGGAAGAGCGCAATTGGGAGGGTACTAGCCTTATCCTGGTGCGAGGAAATGCAACCCAAAGACAAAATAAGTCATGGCAGGGCAGACCAGGCCCTAAGCCTTGGTTGGCAGCTGGTCTAGGATCGAAGCTCCGACAGGCGGACAGTTAGAGCATTGCTTTGCTGATCCGGCAGCTTCTGCAGCTTGTCTTGTTCCAGATTATAGGTGTCAACTTTCCTCTGGAGTGAACTAGGCAGGCCGAGAGAGGGATCATGCTGCATGGGCAACACATGGTTTCTTTATTTTAGCCCAGGCTTTGTGCAATGGAGAGGCAATAACTCCATCCCTGGTCTTAACCGGTCTCGGAATCAAAGCGAGAGGCAACTGTTACGGGTTATAAGTCCTTGTCAGTTGGCGTAGACATGGGGCGCCACGCGTTGCCTCTGACGGTGGGAGACACCCACAGGTGTCACTGATCAGCTACCGCCCGCCTCAAGCTGGGCAGCCCCCAGCCAATTGGGTGCTGATCCGCCACAGCCTGCCTGCTTCAATGGGTGCTTGGGGCTAGGACAAAATCTGAATCGCAGGCTGTAAAACCAATGCACCAGGTACTAATAAAAAGAATAGAAACCTCAAGCTACGGCTTGCAACCTGGAACGTGAGAACCATGTGTCCAGGATTTTCCACTGACTTGACCAATATTGACGATGTGAGAAAAACGGCTGTGATTGATGCGGAACTCAATCGTCTTAACATTGATATTGCTGGCCTGCAGGAGACTTGCCTCGCTGAGGAAGGGTCACTCAGGGAAAACAATTACGCCTTTTTTTGGAAGGGAAGAGGGCAGGCAGAAAAAAGGCAACATGGTGTGGGCTTTGCAGTGAAGAATTCGCTACTGGGAATGATTGATATCCCAGCTGGAGGTAATGAAAGATTATTATCACTGCACTTGGCAACCTCTTGTGGATTTGCCACCATTATCACTGCATATGCACCGACACTCGCTTCCTCTGATGACGTAAAGGATACGTTCTATGAGCAGCTAGACTCTGCGATCAAGGCAGTTCCAAAATCCGACTACATTTATATGCTCGGTGATTTCAATGCTCGTGTGGGCAGGGACTCAAGTTCATGGCCAGTGTGCCTTGGAAAATACAACATCGGTCACATGAATGATAATGGGCAAAGGCTGCTGGAGCATTGCACTAGAAATGACCTATGTATTACAAACTCCTTTTTTAAAACAAAAGAGATGCATAAGGTCACATGGAAACATCCAAGATCCGGCCATTGGCATCAGCTGGACTTCATTATCACACGGAGACAACATCTGAACCATACATCATTAACTCGAAGTTACCACAGTGCTGACTGTGATACAGATCATTCTTTGGTTGTTGCAAGGGTTAGACTGAGACCAAAGAGAATCTACACAGCTAAACACAGGTCCAGCCCCAGGATTAATATTACTAACACTCACGATCCTGGAAAGTGCTTTGAATTTCAACAGCAACTTGAAGACGCTTTCAATGGTACATCAGAAAATTGTATAGTAAATGATAAATGGAGTAAACTTAAGGAAACTATTTATAAAACAGCGGTAGGGGTTTACGGCACTGTGGATCATAAGAGGCAGGACTGGTTTGCGGCAAACAGCCAGATACTGCAGCCCTTGATTGATAAAAAGAAGATAGCTCTCTTAAGAAACAAGGAAAGACCAACGCGTAACACTCTGAGTGAGCTGAAGCAAGTGAGGAAGGTTGTACAAAAGGCTGCCAGGCAGTGTGCAAATGACTATTGGATCAAGTTATGTGAGTCCATTCAAATCGCAAGTGATAAGGGAAACATCAGAAGCATGTATGAAGGGATAAAGAAAGCCTGTGGTCCAATGATCAAAAGAAGTGCACCGCTGAAAACCTTGACTGGAGAAATCATCACTGATAAGAACCAGCAGATGGATAGATGGGTCGAGCACTATTTAGAGCTTTACTCAAGTGAGACCAAGCTAGCGGATGATGCCCTCAACGCCATAGAGGCGCTGCCAACTCTTGACCACCTGGACACACTTCCCACTATAACAGAAGTTAAGTGTGCTATAAATGAGCTTGCATCTGGCAAGGCTCCAGGTAAGGATGGGATTCCAATAGAGGTGATCAGGAGTGGGCAAGACACACTCGCTCTACAGATCCACCAGCTAATAGAGCTATGCTGGCGAGAAGGACAAGTCCCACAGGATTTCAAAGATTCAAACATCATAACGCTGTACAAGAACAATGGAGATCGGAGCGACTGTAACAACTATAGGGGTATCTCACTACTGTGTATTGTTGGGAAAGTATTTGCCAGAATTGTCCTGCACAGACTTCAAGTCCTGGGAGATCAAGTCTACCCCGAATCACAGTGCGGCTTCCGTCAGAACCGGTCTACCATTGATATGATATTCTCATTGCGACAGATGCAAGAAAAATGCCGGGAACAAAATCAGCCACTGTTTATTGCCTTCATCGACCTCACAAAGGCATTCGATTTGGTCAGTCGTGAGGGTCTGTTTAAAGCACTAAAGAAGATTGGCTGCCCACCAACTCTTCTGTCCATTGTGGAATCGTTCCACACAGGCATGAAGGGTATAATCAAGTTTGATGGCTCAACTTCAGAAGAGTTTGAAATCAAGAGTGGAGTTAAGCAAGGTTGTGTACTAGCCCCCACCCTCTTTGGGATATACTTTTCACTTCTACTGAAATATGCCTTTCGTGATCAGGATGACGGTATATACATTCACTCACGCTCAGATGGTGGCCTCTATAATGCTCAGAGATTGAAGGCCAAGACCAAAATTAGCAGGGTACTAATCAGAGAGTTGCTTTTTGCGGATGATGCTGCGATTACGACCCACTCTGAGGAAGAATTACAACATCTACTATCTGCATTCTCCAATGCTTGTTCTGAATTTGGCTTAACAATTAACAAAAAGAAGACACAGATTATGTCACAAGGGGCACATGGTGTACCATCAATCTTTATTGACGACGCCGAACTGGAGATAGTAGACCATTTTACATATCTCACTCACTCATTGGCACCTTGCCGTCTTGACAGACGATAGTTTGTGCTTTAAAAAGGCATAATAACTTTTAACTATGGCGGTAGCGAGTGTGACTGATAAGGACAATTTGCGCTGTAAATGTCCGTTCACAGTGGGTGCATGTGAACACGTGGTCATTTCCACCATCATGCACCATCTTACGTCTCAAACGCTTGGTGTGTGACTTTTCTGCAATAATTTTCTCCTTTGACTTTATTCCATTTCTGATATTTGCCCTCCATGCAACACGTTCAGCGGCGACTTGCTCCCAATGTGCATTATCAATGCCTGTATCAATCATGTCCCGCTTACACACATCTTTGTATCGTAGTAGAGGCCGACCCTGAGATCTCTTACCCATCTGTAATTCACCAAAAAAGATATCCTTTGGTATTCTACCATCATCCAACCTCCTAAGATGTCCTATCCATCTAAGTCTACGAAGACTGAGCATGGAATAAACTGTCACACAACCTGATCTTTCCAATACTTCAGTATTTGTGATTTTGTCTTGCCACTTAATACCAAGAATTCTTCGCAGACACCGCATATGAAAGCTGTTTAAGTTTTTCTCTTGGTGTGAGTAAGTTGTCCAGGTTTCACTGCCATAGAGAAGAGTACTAAGGACACAGGCTTGATAGACAAGGACTTTTGTTTTGGCAGTAAGCTTCCTGTTCTCCCAGACTCTTTTTCTTAACCTCATTGTTGTTGCTGCCTTACCAATCCGGATGTTGATTTCCTCATCTAGGGATAATTTGCTATTTACCACTGATCCTAGATATGTAAAATGGTCTACTATCTCTAGTTCGGCGTCGTCAATAAAGATTGATGGTACCCCATGTGCACCTTGTGACATAATCTGTGTCTTCTTTTTGCTAATTGTTAAACCAAATTCAGAACAAGCATTGGAGAATGCAGATAGTAGACATTGCAATTCTTCCTCAGAGTGGGTCGTAACTGCAGCATCATCTGCAAAAAGCAACTCTCTGATCAGTACCCTCCTAATTTTGGTCTTAGCCTTCAATCTCTGAGCATTGTAGAGGCCGCCATCTGAGCGTGAGTGAATGTATATACCACCATCCTGATCATGAAATGCATATTTCAGTAGAAGTGAAAAGTATATTCCAAAGAGGGTGGGAGCTAGTACACAACCTTGCTTAACTCCACTCTTGATTTCAAATTCTTCAGAAGTTGCACCATCAAACTTGATTATACCCTTCATGCCTGTGTGGAACGATTCCACAATGGACAGAAGAGTTGGTGGGCAGCCAATCTTCTTTAGTGCCTTGAACAGACCCTCACGACTGACCAAATCAAATGCCTTTGTGAGGTCGATGAAGGCAATAAACAGTGGTTGATTCTGTTCACGGCATTTTTCTTGCATTTGTCGCAATGAGAATATCATATCAGTGGTAGACCGGTTCTGTCGAAAGCCACACTGTGATTCGGGGTAGACTTGATCTCCTAGGACTTGAAGTCTGCGCAGAACAATTCTGGCAAATACTTTTCCAACAATACACAGAAGTGAGATACCCCTATAGTTGTTGCAGTCGCTCCGATCGCCCTTGTTCTTGTACAGTGTTATGATGCTTGAATCTTTGAAATCCTGTGGGACTTGTCCTTCACGCCAGCATAGCTCTATTAGCTGGTGGATCTGTATAGTGAGTGTGTCTTGCCCACTCCTGATAACCTCTATTGGAATCCCATCCTTACCTGGAGCCTTGCCAGATGCAAGTTCATTTATAGCACACTTAACTTCTGTTATGGTGGGAAGTGTGTCCAGGTGGTCAAGAGTTGGTAGAGCCTCTATGGCGTTGAGGGCATCATCCGCTAGTTTGGTCTCACTTGAGTAAAGCTCCAAATAGTGCTTTACCCATCTGTCCATCTGCTGTTTCTTATCAGTGATGATTTCTCCAGTCAAGGTTTTCAATGGTGCACTTCTTTTGATCACTGGACTGCAGGCTTTCTTTATTCCTTCATACATGCTTCTTATGTCTCCCTTATCACTTGCGATTTGAATGGACTCACATAACTTGATCCAATAATCATTTGCACACTGCCTGGCAGCCTTTTGCACATCCTTCCTAGCTTGCCTAAGCTCACAGAGTGTTACGCGTTGGTCTTTCCTTGTTTCTTAAGAGAGCTTTCTTCTTCTTATCAATCAAGGGCTGCAGAGTCTCGCTGTTGGCCGCAAACCAGTCCTGCCTCTTATGATCCACAGTGCCGTAAACCCCTACGGCAGTTTTATAAAGAGTTTCCTTAATTTGACCCCACTTTTCATTTACTGTACAATTTTCTGGTGTATCAGTGAAAGCGTCTTCAAGTTGCTGTTGAAACTGAAAGCACTTTTCAGGATCATGAGTGTTAATAATATTAATCCTGAGGCTAGATTTGTGTTTAGCTGTGTAGATTCTCTTTGGTCTCAGTCTAACCCTTGCAACAACCAAAGAATGATCCGTATCACAGTCAGCACTGTGGTAACTACGAGTCAATGATATATGGTTCAGATGTTGTCTCCGTGTGATGATGAAGTCCAGCTGGTGCCAATGGCCGGATCTTGGATGTTTCCATGTGACCTTATGCATCTCTTTTGTTTTAAAAAAGGAGTTTGTAATACATAGGTCATTACTAGTGCAATGCTCCAGCAGCCTTTGCCCATTTCCATTCATGCGACCGATGTTGTATTTTCTAAGGCACACTGGCCATGAACTCGAGTCCTTGCCCACACGAGCATTGAAATCACCGAGCATATAAATGTAGTCAGATTTTGGAACTGTCCTTGATCACGGAGTCTAACTCCTCATAGAACGAATCCTTCACATCATCAGAGGAATCGAGTGTCGGTGCATATGCAGTAATAATGGTGGCAAACCCACAAGAGGTTGCCAAGCGCAGGGATAATAGTCTTTCATTTCCTCCTGCTGGAATTTCAATCATTCCCAGTAGCGAATTCTTCACTGCAAAGCCCACACCGTGTTGCCTTTTTTCTGCCTGCCCTCTACCCTTCCAGAAAAAGGTGTAGTTGTTTTCCCTGAGTGACCCTTCCTCAGCGAGGCGAGTCTCCTGCAGGCCAGCAATATCAATGTTTAGACGATTGAGTTCGGCATCAATCACAGCCGTTTTTCTCACATCGTCAATATTGGTCAAGTCAGTGGAAAATCCTGGACACATGGTTCTCACGTTCCAGGTTGCAAGCCGTAGCTTGAGGTTTCTATTTTTATGTTTGTTTGTACCTGGTGCATTGGTTTTACAGCCTGCGATTCAGATTTTGTCCTAGCCCCAAGCACCCATTGAAGCAGGCAGGCTGTGGCGGATCAGCACCCAATTGGCTGGGGGCTGCCCAGCTTGAGGCGGGCGGTAGCTGATCAGTGACACCTATAGGTGTCTCCCACCGTCAGAGGCAACGCGTGGCGCCCCATGTCTACGCCAACTGACAAGGACTTATAACCCGTAACAGTTGCCTCTCGCTTTGATTCCGAGACCAGTTAAGACCAGGGATGGAGTTATTGCCTCTCCATAGCACACAGCCTGGGCTAAAATATAGAGATCATGTGTTGCCCATGCAGCATGATCCCTCTCTCGGCCTGCCTAGTTTACTCCAGAGGAAAGGTAACATCCCTACATCTGGAACAAGACAAGCTGCAGAAGCTGCCGGATCAGCAAAGCAATGCTCTAACTGTCCGCCTGTCGGAGCTTCGATCCTAGACCAGTCGCCAACCAAGGCTTAGGGCCTGGTCTGCCCTGCCATGACATTTTGTCTTTAGCTTGCATTTCCTCGCACCAGGGTAAGGCTTGTACCCTCCCAATTGCGCTCTTCCGCCCGAAGCCGTTGGCACAATGTGGGGTGTCAGGTTTGGTAAGCGCCGCCCAACGTTCAGCGCTAACAGAAACCAGGTAGTACCGTCTACTGTTATACGGTAGCTCAGTCATATCTGACTAAGACCTGACACCATTTACTAGGATCACATATCTAGGATCAGAGGTAAATAGCAAATTATCTCTCGATCAGGAAATCAGCATCAGGATTGGCAAGGCAGCAACAACAATGAACATGTTAGCAAAAAGAGTCTGGGAGAACAGGAAGCTTACTGCCAAAACAAAAGTCCTCGTCTACCAAGCCTGTGTCCTTAGTACTCTTCTTTATGGCAGTGAAACCTGGACAACTTACTCATGCCAAGAGAAACGTTTAAACAGCTTTCATATGCGGTGTTTGCGAAGAATACTTGGTATTAAGTGGCAAGACAAAATCACAAATACTGAAGTATTGGAAAGATCAGGTTGTGTGACGGTGTATTCCATGCTCAGTCTTCGTAGACTTAGATGGATAGGACACGTTAGGAGGATGGATGATGGTAGAATACCAAAGGACATCTTTTTTGGGGAATTACAGACGGGTAGGAGATCTCAGGGTCGGCCTCTACTACGATACAAAGATGTGTGTAAGCAGGACATGATTGATACAGGCATTGATAATGCACATTGGGAGCACGTCGCCGCTGAGCGTGTTGCATGGAGGGCAACTATCAGAAATGGAATAAAGACAAAGGAGAAAATGATTGCAGATAAAGCACACATAGAGCGTGAGAGACGTAAGATGGTGCAAAATGGTGGAAGTGACCATGTTTTCACATGCACCTACTGTGGGCAAACATTTGCAGCAAGAATTGGCCTTACCAGCCACACTCGCCACCGCCATGGATCGTAGTTATTAAGCCTTTTTGAAGCACAATGTACCAAACTATCGTCTGTCAAGACGGAAAGGTGCCAATGATGTTTGTATTAGATCATTTCTAAAAAGGATAGTATAGATAGGCCTCGCTGCGCCGATTGTATGAATATATATATATATATATATATATATATATATATATATATATATATATATATATATATATATATATATATATATATGGTTGCTAAGGGGTTCATAAAACAAACAAAAAAGTTATAATTAAATGAAAGCAATATTTAACTGATTCACTGCCAGGAGCCAATTAATCTGCTCACTTGAACTACCCTAAACTGCCAAGAGGCGATTGATTGACTAAATGTTGACAGTGTGTTATTTGTTTCCTTTCCTGTATCTTCCGCAATTTTAGTGCCTGGTAAATAAACATTTACACCAAAAAAAGATATGCTTTTTGAATAATATAGGACAAGAAGCGTGAAGTAGGCGTGTTTTGAGAAAAATAGCTTGTGAAACTGGTTTGTTTTTATTATTTTAGAAATGGCAACGCCCTTTCCGGTTCTCGACCTCATCAATTTACACCAGATTATTGTTTTAAACAATCTTAGATTGTAGTCATTCTGATTTAAAGGACTTTGTAAAAAGTTTCTAAAACATAGCACATGCAGTAATGTGGTTATTCAGTTAAATTATTTAGTAAGGGGACATTATGGAAAAAACCAAACAGTGAAAGTTTGTCATCATATGATAGCATATACTGAATTGTGCTTGCTCTAATGGGCCACACTTGTGCCCCTAAGTTTGCTTTGCCTATCACATGTAAGCTGAGGAGTATTTAAATAATTACATTTAAAAGAATAATAATTATAACTAAACAGAAAATAGTGTATATATTGGTTCTCATTCTAATGAGTACATGTCTGCCTCGTGTTTTTCTGACTTTTTCCATTTTGTGTGAAAATGATGTGCTTCAAATTATGTTTTAATAGCTGTTCTTGTGATATTTGTGAAGAAAAGTGGCGTATTTATCATTATTCAGTAAATTTTTGCCCATACTGTCAAAGAATATTTCGAGTCAAAATAGGCCTTATCAGACATCTTAGAACTCACGGCTCCATACTTTCAACCCCAATGGATGAAATGAATGGTCATCATCATTCTTGATGGACAAACAACATTCAGTAAATTTAACTGGATTATCATCAAATATTCCACCAGAGAGACGAATGGAGACAGATTGTATTTGCAGCAAAGAACCTCAATGGCTCGGAATGCTGAAGAAGAAGAAGAAGATCATCAAATATTGAGAAGTAGTGAGTTGGTAAGTGGAAATTTGTAATAATTGACACCCCTGTCTTCACATTTTGTTTAAAATACAGAATCTAATATTATTATTATGATATTAGCAATAGTAGCAACACTGACATGTTCCTTGTGTAATCTCTGATATATAATACAATATAGCTGCTACCATTTTAACAATTGTTAAATCATTATTATTCAATAATTTATTGTGACACACCCCTACTTCCCATTTTCTGCCATCAATTTCGATTTGGTCTAAACCCACATTTTGTTTGGCAGTGAATCAGTTAAGTCGTGCCAGCTTCCTTAATTTTGCTGGGTGGCTAACAGCATTGCTCTGTCATTTTCATATGTATTTATTTATTATAGTTACATTAAAATATTAATATCTCGGCTTCAAATTCAATTCTGAATTGACATTACTACATTTAGCAATGTCAGTTGTCGACCTTTGTGAGTAACTGGTGGTGGTGGTGGTGGGTGGGTTGGGGGTTCGTGGGAAATTTTCATCGACCATCCAGTGGCTTTCAGTTTGTACACACGCCTGCAAATGACCGCATATATTCAAAAACAATATGGCACACACGAAGGGAAAACACTCTAATAAATTCAGAAGTGTTATGTCTGCTAGACTGCAAGCGTTTGTTGCTTAGAACTTTCTTCTCTTGAAGTTATTAACTTTTTATGATGTACGGTAAGCTAATTTTGTTTTTAACTCTTGTTTCTTTTTGTCTCTCGTTACTGTTTAATGCATTTTTGAATTCTGCGTTCATTTTTACATATACTTGAAGAATTTCAACATGAATCGCTTTTAATTGTGTTCGGGACAAAATATTCAGCACACCCATAAAAAAGAGATAGCAAAATCATAACTCAAAATTCAAAATGGCGGTGCGTTGACTATACTAATTACTATAGTGGACCTGTATTTATTTATCATTAGAACTGGCAATTTAACTACTAAAATTAAACAGAATATAAGTTTCATTTGTAGCAGTAATTTATCTGTATACTTGTATAATTTTTCAGCATTTTACATGACTGAAAATAATTTTGAAAGCCAGTTTTCAGACCCGTCTGTAAACCTGTAAGGAGTATTATAGCCCGTTTACTTTTGTCTGCCCCAATATAAAATTCCATATCTCAATAACCAACTGAGGGAAAATGATGAGAGTTAGCACATAACCTTATCATTATGTCCACCGAACAAACAATATTTTGTTCTGGAGATTGTGCAGCAGATTTCAAAGTTGTTTATATGCGGTATATAATTTACGGGACAGAGATGAAGTGCATATTATTAAATGTATTACATCTTCACACGGAAACATCAGTGTTCAATAGTAAATTTTCTCGTTGTACACGGGATTGTCCTTATGAAAAGAGCCTCGCGTAGTGGAACGGGGACTGTTCATAGGTGTCATCAGTAATGTGAGTGCTTTCATGAAGCGTGATTTTATAAATCTTACCATTTATCACTAACATCTGAATGTGTGAATATTGTTGAATGGGATTGAATGTGAAATTTTGTACACTTCAAAGCATCGCTATGAAATTGTACACATATTTTTGTCAAGAAGCTGATCGCAGGAAATTGTTTCATACTATTACAAATCCCGAGAAAAGAACTGTGCATGCATTGGGTTTGAGTAAACTGTCATTTCGTCGATGGGTGCAAGAATCTGGAATGAAACCTCTACGCAATAAGCAAACGATAGGTAGAAAGGCAATTGTAGACAACTTTGACAAGGATGTCAAAAGGCGAGCTATTATAAAAATGCTGGATACCAAAGAAACAGTGACTGTAAGAAAACTTAGGGTTTGGTTGAGAAAGAACAATGACATAGAGCTATCCAAAACAACTTTGTGGAAAATTATAAGGACATTAGGCTTCATGTTTAGAAAGTACAAGCGAGGTAGAAATATAATTTGCGAGCAACCGCATTAAGAAGCCATGAGAAGTAAATACCTATGTGACATAAGGGAAATGCGCAAAGAAAATTATGACATAGTGTATTTGGATGAAACCTGGATTAATGCACATCACACAAGTGAAAAGGAATGGCAATCAGTGGATGGAAAGATAAGGCGATTTTTGCTCAGTAGTAAAGGACAGCGTTTGGTCAGAGTCCATGCTGGTAGTACGCATAATGGCTTACTACAGAATGCTGGACTCGTGTTCGTATCAAAGCATACAGACAATAGGGATTATCATGAGATGAATGGTAATGTATTTAGAGATTGGCTCGAGAATACAGTGCTTCCATTTCTAGATAGAATGTCCTGTCTAATTATGGACAATGAATCATATCACAATATTGTTGCCCAAGAAGACAAAATACCTATGGCATCGAGCACAAAGGAAGCAACAAAGATTTGGCTCCAAAGGAAAAACATACCATTTCCAGAAACATATTTCAAGCTAGAATTGTTGTCCCTTGCAAAACAGACACAAAAAAGCAAGAAATATCACATCGACAAGTTGATAGAAGAGCATGGCCTTAGGTGCTTGAGACTTCCACTGTACCATTCTCATTTAAACCATATAGAACTTGTGTAGGCTAATTAAAGGACAGGTGGCAGCTGACAATACTACATTCAAATTGTCTGGCGTCAAGATACTAACCCAGTCCAAATATTAAATATTGATAAAAGTTACTGGAAAAAATGTGAGGACCATGTGTTGAAAGAGGAAGATGACTATTGGAGATAGGATGGATTGAATTTTATGCAACCGAGAGCAGTTATCAACCTATTGGAATCGCCTGACACAGATTAAGGTCTGGGCAAATTGCAGACATTAATCCACAGTGCACATTTACTGGGATATTTTGCTCCAACTATTCAGACGAATTGCAGGCCCTAAACATTACAGCATCGACACAGTGTCAATGGCAACAGTTTGTATTCCACAGTGATGAATTTTCAGTTTTGCAAGCCCTCAATGGTGACAAACAACTGGCACTGAAAAAAAAAACAACAACACTAAACGCATTGAATACCAACAGAAGAGTAATATTGCGGTGGGAACTGACATACTGTGGCATACTAAGAAACGTGAGAACAAAAACGTCAAATGAGGGGACAACACATGAACATACGAATCTATCTATAAACTTCAATGAAAAAAAGGACCAACATCTTGGCAGTTAAGAAGGAAGCCCACTACAGAGACATTCACAGCTATATTCGTCGTGCAAAACATCATAATCATGCTCCGTCTCTGAACAATAAACAACAGAGTAGACAATCTTTCACGAAGACTCAAAACGGTTCTGTCACCAATGTGCACGAGTGAACAAACTACACAGACAGCTGAACAGATCCTTAAAAATTGACACATTACGACTAAATTGCTGTATCATTTATGGTCACTAAATATGCACATTAACGCACAGCTGTTTGGAAGCCATCACGAACTCCATATAAAAAGCTAAATGCATCCTAGTAACATGACTCCTTGTGTACACATTATTAACAAGAAGCTGGAGAAACAAGAAGAAAATGAAATATAAGGCAAGAAATATATTCATTCTACTTTCCTGTCCAATTCTATTTCGGTTCCACATTATTTACCCCATGCTTCTGTAAATTCTGTTTTTACTTATATTACATACACATTGCACCCACTCCCATAAGAATCTGGATACGCCTTGTGTCGTCACCGGAATTGAGGTGCGGTACTGTAAAACAAGTTTGTTAGCGTGAATTCATTAGTTTTTCGCCAAAACGTCAAAGAAATGTAGTCGCTTTCCATGATTTAAGTTGCCTTTGGACCTATCAAAGGCATATTTCTTGGGTGGGGGTAAATAGAAGACGGCAGGAAAAATTTCATAATGATGCAACAGACAGTTTTCAGAATAACTGATCGTGAATGAAGGCATTCATTTCTGGACAGACTATAGTACTTTTTCCTTAGCAGTGCAGCAGTACATAATTATTTAAACTTCAATAAAATACTGTGAAATAAGTTATGGTTGTTTAAAAAATTAGTATGTAATTATTAATTACTCACTTTAAAAGTCGAAAGGGTCAACTTCATTGCACTGGGTTTTATCCGTTATGGCTCGGTCTCTTTCAGCAGCACGGAAAGCGTCGCACAAAGCACGAACTCCGTAGCTCTAGTGACGACTCACAGGAGTCTCCGAAAAATTTCACTCATGAACCGAAGGACGCAGCCCGGAATCGAACCCACAACCTTCGGAGCCCGAGTCAAACGGCTTGACCAATTCGCCATGGAGCTCCTATTACTCACTTTAAGATACAGAACAGTGCAATTATAGAGCAGAAGTAGAAATCAATTATTAGTGAAAGTGACTGCTTAATTTATGCAGCAGTTCAGTTACAAACTTATATACTTACATTAACGCATGATATTTAATCAACAAAAGAAAGCTGTTGCAATGCAGTGGGTACATTAAGACAATGTGAGTACATTTTCATGAATTGTTCTTTCACTAATGACGAACATTTCACATGACATTTAATTAATATAAATTATTAAATGGGCAGCTATTTTTAACTGTTAATTAGGTCACAGCAGATTCTATCGAAAAGTCTTAAAAGTTGAGTGCATTTTTCTCCGAGACTCTTGTGCTTTGTGTGATGCTTTCGGCAGGCCACCCTGGGGAAAGAGACCGAGCCATATGGGATAAAACACGGTGCAATGAAGTAGATCCTCTCTACATTCTATTGAAAGAGGAATGTGACCTTTACTTTCCTGTTACCAAAACATACAATAAAATAAACATCTTGCCAGGTTCGTTAGCAATGCGACAGACTTTTCATGAAAAATAAACAATTGTCAGCCATTTTTAATTGTTAATTACGCCACTGTACATCCTATTGAAAAATAGATAATATGTTAAGTTAGGCTTCGCAGCACTCTTCCAAATAATGGTCCCAAATTATTTATTGTAAAAAGCATCCCTTACAGGGCCTCATTGGGTGATGTAATAAAAATATTAAACACTACAAACTAAAACATAGAACTGAGAAAATGGAATTACGTACCTATAATATTTCAGTTATATGTGGAAATTGTGGCACAAAAGTTGTAAATACTGTCCGAAGCATATTCTTTATGAAAAAATTGTACATATCGGAATGAGCATTAAATGTGTTGTCGATCACTTCCGGTTCAGTGTGTGCACTGCTAGACCGATCGATGGATGCAAGAAATGTTTTTGGGCCCGGAGGGCCCTCACTGTCGTCGGAGTGCATACCTATCAGTTATATGTGGAAATACATATATGCTCCGACAACAATGAGGGCCTTCCGGGCCGAGGAAATATTTATTGCATCCATCGATTGGTCTAGCAGTTCATGATACACTGAACCGGAAGTGATCGACAACATCAACTAGTAAGGCCCTGAAGGGATACTTTTTACACTAAATACTTTGAGACCGTTATTTGGAAGAGTGCCAGCTTCGCCACCCTAGACGCAATGATATATGGTACTATGTGGTTCGTTTAAAAATAAACATACCACAGTAATAGAAGGTAGTATTTCTTAGCTCCCAATTTACTGGGCCGTGAGCAGACCTGCTTATTTCCTCAGATTCATTTTGTACTTCCTGGAGATCAGGGCACAAAAATATTAATTATTAACTCCGCTTAGAATTGACGTACAATCTTTGTTGAGATACCGTTGGATTCGTCTTGTCAAGCTGTATCTAACTGTTTCATAAATAGAAACCCAACTTTTATATATTATCTAAAAATGCTACTATATTACACTTCATATAAATTATTAATTAATATTATCATCATTGAGGTACCGCCCGCTGGATTGGAATTTTCAAGCCTAACTCAACCCTATAACTAGGGAGACCCAGAAACCAAGATAAACTAACACAGCCTTAAAATGTTTTTCGCGCATGCGCAGAAGGACAACACCGGGTCTCCCAAAATATATGTATATAAAGTTACTTTTAATGTCTCTGGTTGGATACTTTCATATAACAGGGGCCAATCACGAACGCCGTCTCATCTTCCTGTCAAAAGGTCAAACTGTCACTGTGCGTGTGCAAAGTGGTTCAAATTTTGTTTTGTCATTTGCAATCGGTTTTCGTTTGTGAGAAGGTCAGTAATTTCACGTTTTAGAGGTTGATCAGTTAATATTAGAATGTTTTTATATGTATTTTCAAATTCTGCATCCAACTATATGCATATTCGGATAGTTTCATCGCTTAGATCGCAGCCGTTTTGATAGAAACAAAAAAAAAGTGCTGACATGTGTTTCCTCAACTTTGCCATTGCAAAAACAATGGCGGCGGCAAGTCCATCTCGCACGTTCGTACAAAATTTATTTTAAAATTGATGGATTAATATTAGAATGTTCTTATATGCATTTTCAAATTCTGCATCCAACTATATGCATATTCGGATAGTTTCATCGCTTAGATCACAGCACTTTTTATAGAAACAAAAAAAATGTGCTGACATGTGTTTCCTCAACTTTGCCCATTGCTAATCAATGGCGGTTTTGAGTCAATCACGCAGGTTCGTACAAAATTTATTTTAAAATTGATGGATTAATATTAGAATGTTCTTATATGCATTTTCAAATTCTGCATCCAACTATATGCATATTTGGATAGTTTCATCGCTTAGATCACAACACTTTTTATAGAAACAAAACAAATGTGCTGACATGTGTTTCCTCAACTTTGCCATTGCAAATCAATGGCTGCGGCAAGTCCATCTCGCATGTTCGTACAAAATTTATTTTAAAATTGATGGATTAATATTAGAATGTTCTTATATGCATTTTTAAATTCTGCATCCAACTATATGCATATTCGGATAGTTTCATCGCTGAGATCACAGCACTTTTTACAGAAACAAAAAAATGTGCTGACATGTGTTTCCTCAACTTTGCCCATTGCTAATCAATGGCGGTTTTGAGTCAATCACGCACGTTCGTACAAAATTTATTTTAAAATTGATGGATTAATATTAGAATGTTCTTATATGCATTTTCAAATTCTGCATCCAACTATATGCATATTCGGATAGTTTCATCGCTTAGATCACAGCACTTTTTATAGAAACAAAAAAAATGTGCTGACATGTGTTTCCTCAACTTTGCCCATTGCTAATCAATGGCGGTTTTGAGTCAATCACGCAGGTTCGTACAAAATTTATTTTAAAATTGATGGATTAATATTAGAATGTTCTTATATGCATTTTCAAATTCTGCATCCAACTATATGCATATTTGGATAGTTTCATCGCTTAGATCACAACACTTTTTATAGAAACAAAACAAATGTGCTGACATGTGTTTCCTCAACTTTGCCATTGCAAATCAATGGCTGCGGCAAGTCCATCTCGCATGTTCGTACAAAATTTATTTTAAAATTGATGGATTAATATTAGAATGTTCTTATATGCATTTTTAAATTCTGCATCCAACTATATGCATATTCGGATAGTTTCATCGCTGAGATCACAGCACTTTTTACAGAAACAAAAAAAATGTGCTGACATGTGTTTCCTCAACTTTGCCCATTGCTAATCAATGGCGGTTTTGAGTCAATCACGCACGTTCGTACAAAATTTATTTTAAAATTGATGGATTAATATTAGAATGTTCTTATATGCATTTTCAAATTCTGCATCCAACTATATGCATATTCGGATAGTTTCATCGCTTAGATCACAGCACTTTTTATAGAAACAAAAAAAATGTGCTGACATGTGTTTCCTCAACTTTGCCCATTGCTAATCAATGGCGGTTTTGAGTCAATCACGCACGTTCGTACAAAATTTATTTTAAAATTGATGGATTAATATTAGAATGTTCTTATATGCATTTTCAAATTCTGCATCCAACTATATGCATATTCGGATAGTTTCATCGCTTAGATCACAACACTTTTTATAGAAACAAAACAAATGTGCTGACATGTGTTTCCTCAACTTTGCCCATTGCTAATCAATGGCAGTGGCACACCACGCATATCAATCATACTTCATCATCATCATCAAGTGCCTTGCCGGCTGGCGTAGACGTTCATGGCTCTTGTTCTTCTCATTATAATTCTAAATAGAAGCTTAGTGACACTATTGCTATACAGATTTTACC
Organism: Cepaea nemoralis; assembly: GCA_014155875.1. NCBI lineage: Eukaryota > Metazoa > Mollusca > Gastropoda > Stylommatophora > Helicidae > Cepaea > Cepaea nemoralis. The sequence goes on from JACEFZ010001786.1 coordinate 21,228, forward strand.
ATATCACTTGGTAAATATCCACTGTTGTAAATATCATTTAGCATTTCGGTTAAACTTAATACCCCAAATTCTCCCAATACTTCTAATTCTTCTACTGTGATTTCATCTGGCCCAGCTGTTTTTCCTTTCTTCATATGTTTCATACTTATGATTGGGAGTCTCTGTGGCGAAGTGGTCTAGCCATTTGACTCGTGCTCCGAAGGTTGTGGGTTCGATTCCGGGCCGCACCCTTCGGTTTACGAGTTAAATGTTTCGGAGACTCCTGTGGGTCGTCGCCAAAAGCTACGGAGTTCATGCTTTGTGTGACGCTTTCCGTGCTATGGAAAGAGACCGAGCCATATGGGATAAAACCCGGTGCAATGAAGTCGACTTTTAAGCGACTTTAAGCGACCTAATTTAATATTTTAAGACTATCTCATAAATTTTAAATTCACACAGGAGACATCCATTTTATACAAATGTCTCATCATATAAATTAAGATATAATCTCTCATTATGAATGTATACAATAATTTTACTGTTTACGTAAATTTATTTAATTTTTATTTTATATTTAGAATTGCACTATTGAACGATGGCAAGAAGGACTGGTGATGATTTCAGATCCCATCTGTCTGCGTTCGAAGAAGCATATCCTATCCCCAAAGGCTACATTGCTTGTCTGCTCTTTGTGGATGGTTGTTCCGTACCTGATGTGGTAAGAAAAGTCAAAACCATTGTGGAGACAAATGAGCCAGGGAAGAACATCAATGAGGGATATACATGTACTAACTTTAACAGTGAGTACAAGAGGTGCAGCAAGAAATGGTGAGTACAACTGTGGTCGATCATGCTGTCTTTCTGTATTTCTTTCTGCAAATATTTTTCATATCTTGGCCAATCTTCTTCTTCTCTTCTTCTTCTTCTTCAGCGTTCCGAGCCATTGAGGTTCTTTGCTGTAGATACAATCCGTCTCCATTCGTCTCTCTGGTTGACTTCCTCTTGCCAGTCGTTGATTCCAAGTGCTTGTAGGTCTGTACATATATTCGCTCTCCACCGTCTTCTTGGTCTACCTCGTGATTTACGGCCAATCTACAAAAATAACAAAAGTTTTTATTTGTTAAAAATCTATTAGCATGCCCCATCAGATTTTCATTGTGAGTATTTACTAATGAGACCACCACCAAAAGATAGGCCTTGAGAAACCGGATCTAATGGTACCAAGATGATGCATGTATGTCAATTAGAAGCGAAGATATGCAACTTTGAGTGTCATGATTGTTAACGCAAAAATTAATTTATATAATAACTAATTGGCGCCATTTTTATATGCTAATTAGATAATGTTACATCATATGTAAATAGGATTTAACCCATTATGTGCGTAGCATCATTCCGCATAATACAATATATTACGTGCCAGAGTTTAAACATAATATTAAGAATGCACTTGGTAATTAATTAATATAATAACTAATTGGCGGCCATTTTTATATGCTAATTAGATAACGTTGCATACTATCTAAACAGGAATTAACCCATTATGTGCGTAGCATCATTCCGCATAATACAATATATTACGTGCCAGGGTTTAAACATAATATAACGAATGCACTTGGTAATTAATTTAATATAATAACTAATTGGCGGCCATTTTTATATGCTAATTAGATAACGTTGCATACTATCTAAACAGGAATTAACCCATTATGTGCGTAGCATCATTCCGCATAATACAATATATTACGTGCCAGGGTTTAAACATAATATAACGAATGCACTTGGTAATTAATTAATATAATAACTAATTGGCGGCCATTTTTATATGCTAATTAGATAACGTTGCATACTATCTAAACAGGAATTAACCCATTATGTGCGTAGCATCATTCCGCATAATACAATATATTACGTGCCAGGGTTTAAACATAATATAACGAATGCACTTGGTAATTAATTAATATATTAACTAATTGGCGGCCATTTTTATATGCTAATTAGATAACGTTGCATACTATCTAAACAGGAATTAACCCATTATGTGCGTAGCATCATTCCGCATAATACAATATATTACGTGCCAGGGTTTAAACATAATATAACGAATGCACTTGGTAATCAATTAATATAATAACTAATTGGCGGCCATTTTTATATGCTAATTAGATAATGTTACATCATATGTAAAAATAGATGACATGAGCGGTTAGGCTTCGCTACACCGATCGCAATGATGTATGGTTGCTAGGATGTTCGTGTATGGTTGCTAGGATGTTCGTTTAAAAATAAACAAACTACTCTAGTTTTGATAACTTCTGCTATGACCTTGGTTGGGACACGAAAAAAAGATGTGCAGAAGAGATCTTTTGTGTCAATTTCTGCGTTAATGATCTCGACACTCAAAGTTGCATATCTTCGCTTCTAATTGACATACATACATCATCTTGGTACCATTAGATTCGGTTTCTCAAGGCCTATCTTTTGGTGGTGGTCCCATGAGAAAATACTCAAATTTAAAAATCTGATGGGTCATGCTACTATAACTATAACACTAACAACCAGCTGCGAGTGTGGTCGTCTCATAAGTAAAATCACAATTCAAAAAAAAAAGAAGCCCAAAGCATCTATCACATATTTATCGAGCTGATATACTAAATGTGAAATGCTTACTCATTGTCGCCAGAGGTTTTCAGCTGTATTTTATTGTTAAACTTGTGTTTTGAAAATCTGCCGCTCCGAGGTCACCATCTACAGTGCTTGCGGCATTGCCAGGTTTCTGGGGCACAAGCTAAACTCCAAGAAGTGTCTGTATCGTTTTCCGTTGAATTTATAAAATGATACTGTCGTGTGGTGTGTGAAGTAGTAGACCTTCACATATAACAGGTCACAACATAATGAGGTGGCGATGGCTATTTATTTCCCTTCCTCATCGCTTTTGAAATATGTCTGCTACACATTTTATGGGGCTGTGCTGACCACAGAGCTGAACTGATCGGAACAAGTCATTTAAATACCTCTGCTGGGGATTGAACCTGTGGTCGTCTCATAAGTAAAATCACAATTCAAATTCAGATGAAGAAATCCTGAAGCAGCAACGTGAAGAGAATCTTCACATCCGATACTTGAAGGCGGAGCGGCTCCTCACCTACTCCAAGATACCTACAACCTTGGCAGTAGTGACGTCGGAGAGCAGCGAAATGCCGATCACAGTATCATTCAGCAAGAAAACTCAACAGCCAGAGAGATTCATACCACTCAATGTTCCAGATGTCAGAAGGCCGGCCACAGCTGAGCTACGTGTCGCAGTAAGACGGAAATCTGCCGATACTGCGCCGCTCACCACGTCTTCTAGGAGTGTCCGCTGGCCAAGATGGACACGGACTTCCGAGCACCCAACAACAAAAGAAAGTGTGCCAACTGCCTGGGCAAACATGGAGCAAGATACCTGGGCTGCCCGTACCTGCAGAGACATAGAGACGTCTTAAAAATCGCCATCATCACAAAGACACCATTCAAGGAAGCAATGCAGAGGGGCGAGACAGCCACGGGTATAGCACAAGCTGAAAGAGATCAACTTCAAAAGCAGATAGACGAGTTGAAGAAACAAGTCAAGGCACTGCTGACGACGACTCCGACCAGTGATAATGAGAAGCTGCTGGCCGACATGAAAGAAATCCAGCTCAACATCAAACAAGAGATCCAGCGCATGGCTGAGATGAAGAAGGAGAACGAAGAAATCCTACAAATGATCAAGACCGAAATAGAACTACATAGAGCTGAAATGGAACTCTTTCAAAACAAATTAACAGAAGCCACACAAGAACTCACAGAGAAACCACAAGAAGAAAACCAAGAGACCGAGCCGGAACCGCAAGCTGAAGCCAGCTGCCCAACCACAACGCCCAAGAGGGAACTACTATACCGTCGGATCTCTGAAGGAGGCACAGAATACCCAGTCGACAAGGAGGAACTCAAGCGCGAGGAATTCAGAAGGCGCTGGGAAGAAAAAGAAAAGAAGAAGCCAAAGAAACTCCGGGGGAAACCGATGGTATACCCAGTCTTACACTACGACTGTGAGAACGACTTCGAGTACTATATAGATGACGGTAAAATCGTCCCATGGCTGACCACGGAGGAAGAAAACTTTAGGCAGCAGTATCGCAAACGCAACAGTGAAAACAGGCACAAGGAGGAAAATGAAAACGTCGATAAGCTCCTACAGAAAATACACAATAAAGGAGACAAAAATACCAAATAAAAAGTCCTTTTAAGGACTGCAACCAGTCAAGCCAGGAGCCTGCACCAACAAAGAAAACAAGAGGAAACATGCACAAAGGACAGCCGCCGACCGATCCTCCAGCTGGAGTGGGACTACGAATAGTCCTTATAAGGACTGCAGCCAGTCAAGCCAGACGAGCCAGGAGCCTACACAAACAAAGAAAACCACAAAAACAGACGAGCACAAAGGATAGCCGCCGACCACTGCTGACGTCACAGACACAAACGCTACATAACCAGTCCGAGATAGGACTCACAAGACAAGAATTAGGGTTAATAAACCCACAAACACCACGTACCTCAACAATAACCACAGCTGATGAAGCAGGTTAGACGAGGTCGAATTTGGAATTTTTGTTTTTGAAATGGAATCGGAATTGAACCTGAACCACCATCTTGGCAGGCCAGCACACTAACCACTATGCTACAGTAGTTCTCAACTTTTACTTTAGTATATACCCTTTAGAGGAAGGGGGGGGGGGGGGGGAGAGACATAGGGCAAATGAAAACAGGGGCGTGCCCAGTAATTAGTCACTCAACATTATGAAAAGCCAATAAATAAACATGTATTCAGTGCCAAATCATGAGCGTATTATGATAGTATCAAACGGAAGTTTAAAATATTGAGTAAATATTTTCTTCTGATGGAGAATGTTTTAAAGAAATACATTAATACTTTTCACAACTCAAAATGTCAATTTGTGTGTGTGTGTGTGTGTGTGTGTGTGTGTGTGTGTGTGTGTGTGTGTGTGTGTACACGCGCCCGTATGTATGTGAGTGTGTCGTCTCCGCGACGAAGAGGTTACGGACGCAGTTCGTAATCCCGCATTCCGCGTTGGAAACACAATTGTGGGCGATTTGGCAGCCTTGGTTGTTGTTTATTTTTAAAAAAATGAAATGGTATGGGTGCTGGTCGTTCAGAAAGCAATGGCAAACTACTGAACGTAAACATGCCCAGGAATCACGAACAGAAAAAAATGTTGGGGTTGGCTGCAACGTCCTGTAAAGGATATGAAACTATAATTTATTGGCTACATCATTTCATGTGTGCCATACATTTATTCGCCAACTTTTAGCAATGATTCTAAATTGTGTAGACTAGATGAACAATGCCGGTCTCCCTGGTCTAGATTTTTCACGGCTTTCTCCGTAATCTCGAATACTCTCGTGGGCAACGTGACGTTGCGTGAGAATCGGTAGCGGTTCTCTTCGCGTCGGTAACTTAGGAGTATGTGAGCCGGTCACTCAGAAATCATTGGCAAACTACTGAGCGTAATCTTGCCAAGAAATCAACAATCAGCTGAAAGATGCTAATGTTGACAGCGATGTCCTGTAGGGGATATGTGAACAAAAACAAAGATGAACAAATCTTTTGAAAATTGTTCCATTTAACAAAATGCGTTCTTTGTAAAACAGAATCAATTACATGCCGTATATAAGACAGATGATGTATGTTGGCAAGAATATGATTTCAACCGCCCCCACCCTTTTTTTTTCCAGCGTATTTTCATTGCAACATGAATGCACAACTCGTTTGCAAGATTCAGTTTCGGATAGTCACAAATACTCAGGTTTTTTTTCTGTTACCCCCCCCCCCCATATATATATATATATATATATATATATATATATATATATATATATATATATATATATATATATATATATATATATATATATATATATATATATATGCAGGCTAATGAAACTAGAACATTATATACAACAACAAGAAAGAGACAAACAGCTTTTTTGGGTCATGTGATGAGAAGAGAGGCCTTGGAGAATGTCGTGACAACTGGAAAGATCGAGGGGAAGAGAGGCGGAGGCAGACCACGAGAAATGATGCTGGATGGATTGCGATGGTGGCATGGAGGAATATCAACGGCAGAGTTGATCCAGAAAACCAAAGACCGAGATCTGTGGAGAGTCATGAATGCCTACGCCAGTCGGCACGGTACTTGATTATATATATATATAAAACACGATGTATGTCCGTCCGTTCTTTATGCGTTCGCGAACGGTCCATCCGATTGAGATGAAATTTTCTACATGTTTTCTTTTCATTCCTGTGCAACTTTCTGTCATAGCTTTTTAGTGTAAAATCGGCTACTTACTTACTAAAATTTAATATTTCATTTTTCATTATAATTTCTATATAGCAAGGGGACTTAACTCTAGACAAGTTATTTCAAGGGCATAACTTTTAATAACATTTCTATATACTTTATAGTCATATTGTTGCATCGTTTTCAAAGATTTATAAACTCTTTGTCTATAGTTATTCACAGGCATATGAGTTATAATAAATAATGATATAGTCTTTAAGGCATTTTCAAAGTTTTCATAAAAATAATGCATAAAGCATAACATTGTAACTCATCTTTTTATGCTTAAAGAAGTTATCTACAGTCATGTAGGTGATTAAAAACAGTTTTCATTAAAAATAATGGATGGTGTGTGGAAGGACATTCTTTTAAGTTACTGTGCGTCAGGAGCTGGGCGAAGCCACGTCGGGTCAGATAGATAGACAGACAGACAGACAGATAGTCGGGAACGGGAGCTTATATGACTACTTATATGAATTAAATGAAATGTTCCCCACCAGGGACTGGGTGAAGCCGGGCTGGATCAGACAGACAGACAGACAGACAGACAGACAGACAGACAGACAGACAGATAGTCGGGAACGGGAGCTTATATGACTACGTATATGAATTAAATGAGATGCTCCCCACCAGGGACTGGGTGAAGCCGGGCCGGGTCAGACAGACAGGCAGACAGACAGACAGACAGACAGATAGTCGGGAATGGGAGCTTATATGACTACGTATATGAATTAAATGAGATGCTCCCCACCAGGGACTGGGTGAAGCCGGGCCGGGTCAGACAGACAGACAGATAGACAGACAGACAAACAGATAGTCGGGAACGGGAGCTTATATGACTACTTATATGAATTAAATGAGATGCTCCCCTCCAGGGACTGGGCGAAGCCGGGCCGGGTCAGCTATATATATATATTGAGAAATGCCATCATAGTCTCACAACGCGAGGGATGGGAAAACCCAGTGTTACCTCCACATGACAGTGGATGGTAAACACACCACAGGGGGTGGCAACGAGATAAAGAATTGGAATGGCAACGAGATAACTGGGTGGCTTGGCCACAAGGGATAATCAGGACAAGTATACATACTTGTTCCACGACTTTGGTGACCATGTGAGATAGGGAACCACGACCGTCCAAGCTTATCTGCATATCATATTACACACACACACACACACACACACACACACACACACACACACACACACACACACACACACAAAGAGACACACACAACACACAGGATCATGTCTGTAGATGAGTCTCTCGGGAATCTGCGTGGCGAAGTAGTCAAGCCGTCTGCCTCCCGCTCCGAAGGTTGTGGGTTCAATTCCGGGCTACATCTTTCGGCTTACGAGTGCATATTTCTCGGAGACTCCTGGGGATCGTCGCTGGAGCTACCGAGTTCGTGCATTGTGCGGCGCTTTCGGAAGGCCGCCCTGTGGAAATAGACCCGGTCATATGGGATGCATCCTGGTGCAATGAAGTCGATCCTCTCGACTTTTAAGACTTTTTTTTAAAGAGGAATATGTAGCTGAATCATCTTGATGCGATAGAAGATGATAATCAGTATAAACATTCACAATCAAATGATAGACAGAACATCATTATATATAACAGATGAGAGATTTTCCTAACCACTACACAGACACATGATTTCCTGTCTTGATGATACCCTCAGCCCCTTCGGGGCTTCCCTTCCTCCGAAATGTTTGGCTCTAAATCAAAATGTTCACCTGGCAACCCCGGCATGGAGTTTTCGTCTGCTGATATTCGAAAACAATGTCCTCCCTTGCTGGTGAGTCTTGGAAGCTGGACAGATATGCACGGTTTGTTTGCAATGGGACTAATGAATCTGGACAATGGAAGGTACACACTGTCTTGATTTATGATACTCTCAACAACATCCCAACTTTTACAAATCTGTCAGCACTTTGAAATACTATAAGTAAGAACCGTAATTATATTTATAGGGAGCCTATTCAATTCACTATACATTAATATATAATATATTGTATATTGACCAATAAAAAGATGTCATTTGCTACGAGAAAAAGAGTTTTGAGGTGCTACATAGAGCCTGTAATTTTGTATGGATGTGAAGCGTGATAAATGAGCAGCCCAGATGAAAAACATCTGAGGAGAATGCAAAGAATACCATGGACAGACAGAAAAACCAACGACCAAGTCCTACAAGAAACAAATGAAGATCGTAAATTGATTAGAGAAATTAGACGTAGACAGTCAACAATTTTTGGACATGTTATGAGAAGAAATAAATTGGAGAACTTGGTGACAACTGGCAAGATCGAGGGGAAGAGCAGAAAGGGAAGACAAGAAGTACATACCTGGATGGCTTGACCACGTGGCATGGTCGAGACAAGAACACTGAACTGATCCACGACTCTGGTGATCGAGTGAAATGACGAATCATGACTGTCCACGCTTACCAGCATGGCACATGATGGGTGGATGGATGGATGGATATTGTATTTATCTAAATAATAAATAAAGTACAATACAATATATTAATAATTATTAATATTCATAACAGTAATAGTCATGCAGTGCTCTTTGTGCCAGTTCTTTTCGCAAACACTTGCATCTTGCAGAATAAACGACGATGTGGCCGTTGTTCAGGTAAACCTAGCTATGACAGATGGGTTTTTTTTTCACATCCTTTTTACAGGACATCGCTATTAATACCAGCATTTTACTGCTGTTGTTGATGTCTTGGCTAGTTTTACGTTCAGTAATTTGCGATTGATTTCTGAACGACCGGCTCCCATACCAACTCATTAAAACCCAGCGCAATGTGGTCTGCTGCCAAATCGGTCACAGCTGTGTTTCGAACACGGGTAAGCGGGCTTACGAATCGCGTCTGTAAGTCCTTTGCCATGGAGACCAGGTGGGAATTAGGAAAAGAAAATAAGGAACACAAATAATAACAAAAACAGAGAACGTGTGTCAAGAATACTGTGGTGCAAGATGCCAAAGTTGACCCGTATTTTTAAGATTAAGAAAAATGGATTACAAGACTGATTACGATCCAGGAATAGTATTAGTCACGGAAAGTATTCAAGAAGATATTACAAAGAATGTAGTCAAGAACAATAAGCATTTAAAAAAAAAGTAAAGAGATTCTACTTTTAAAAAAAAAAGTCGCTTAAAAGTCGACAGGGTCGACTTCATTGCACCGGGTTTTATCCCATTTGGCTCGGTCTCTTTCCGTACGTAGCACGGAAAGCGTCGCACAAAGCACAAACTCCGTAGCTTTTAGCGACGACCCACAGGAGTCTCCGAAACATTTAACTCGTAAACCGAAGGGCGCGGCCTGGAATCGAACCAACAACCTTCGGAACACGAGTCAAACGGCTTGACCACTTCGCCACAGAGACAAGCAACCTGATGTACCACCAAAGAAAAAGAATCATCACATCAATCTGAAAGCTACCAACACCAGCAAAAGACGATTACCATTTTATGGACACACCAGAGCATCTCAGAACAGGACACACTCGATTATGCAACCAAATTTATACAAAATTCAAGATTAACAAATCAGCCCCCGGGAAGGTTAACCCGGTCAACAAATGCCCACAGAAGTAGGATGTGTCGGCCTAACGGGTCAAACGGCTTGACCACTTCGCCACAGAGACAAGCAACCTGATGTACCACCAAAATAAAAGAATCATCACATCAATCTGAAAGCTACCAACACCAGCAAAAGACGATTACCATTTTATGGACACACCAGAGCATCTCAGAACAGGACACACTCGATTATGCAACCACATTTATACAAAATTTAAGATTAACAAATCAGCCTCCGGGAAGGTTAACCAGGTCAACAAATGCCCGCAGAAGTAGGATGTGTCGGCCTAACGGCGCAAGAACGCAGCTCTGCTGTAAACAGGCACAACGCAATCACACCCGAAAAAAAAAAAACAACTCCGGATGAACGCAGAAGAAGAAGAAATCAGCCATGTGCTCAAGTGGATTGGAGCCGCAGACAGCAGATCGCATACTCCAAGACTGCCTCGAATGCAATATATAAGCAAGTCTTCAGGCCTAGAGAAATAGCAGTGGAAGATAAAGTGTATGTAGCACTTAGTGGACTGAAGAAGACAGTGACATTTACACAAGAGACAACATTGCAAATATAGACAATCAATTTCAAGCGGACGAAAGAAGAAGAAGAGGGAAAATAAGAACAGTAAATAAATAACTTAGTTGAACAGATAGACCACATGTTACACCAAGAGGAAATTATACAAATATATGCCTAGTCCTGACCCCAAAGACAGTATAACCATATGACAAAAAAGAACTCGAATGTTATTTTTAGACTTTGATTGTCACATATATGCTTGCTTGCTTGCTTGTGTTCGTTGGTTTGAGCTCCAACGTGAAGTCCTGTATGTCAGATGAAGGCATCCTGTTGTCCAACATCAGTGTGATGTCATACAGGACCTGAGGTTTGCGTGAGTATCCGTTGTCCCATGTCACATATATAATTCATCCATCATGTGCCATGCTGATAAGTGTGGGTGGCCATGATTCGCCATCTCACTCGATCACCAGAGTCGTGGATCAGCTCAGTGTTCCTGTCTCGACCATGCCACGTGACTAAGCCATCCAGGTATTTACTTCTCTGTCTTCCCCTTCATCAATATAAACATATATCATTTAGCATGTATTTTAGCAGACTCCAGCATTGTAAATTTCCTTACAAGACTGTGAAATAAAACCTCTTTGAGTGTCCATCTCTTACAGATGTCAGGAAGTAGTTATTTTCCGCCAGAACCAAACAAAAGGATCAGTATATTGAACAACACAACAGCTGATGAACTCTTGCATGTATCACCACAACATTGCATTAGACCGAAGGATGAAGCCCAGGCACCACTGGATTGTAAACTAAAAAACTAAACTAAACCTAAATTAAACTAACAACCATAAATCAGTAGCAGCAGTGTAATTTAACACACTATAAATAATTTAGATAACATAAACAAATTAATAAAGGTAATAATAGAGTATGTTATAAATCACACATATATATTCTAATTTTAGTAATTGTTTCTATTTCAAAACATTCTTTAATGTTAACAGACACATTTGTTTGATTTCTCCTTTTTGTTTGAAATTTTCTTCATCATCTTCAGAATGTTGGGGGTTGAAGTCAAATTGAATTGAAAAAGAAATGTGTGCATTAAAATTTGCAATAATTATGATACAGATATTTGTAAGCCATATCTGAGGTTATATTTTTGAGCCATTGATTATGTTTTGTTGTTTAAATTCAGCACGTTCTCTTATAAATTATTTATATTAAAAACCACAAAACTTGGTTTCCTATTTATGCATTGTGTCATCTATAATCTTCCACATTCTATGACTGGAATTTGTCATCTGACTTAATTAATATTCCTTATGAGATGTGTAACTGTTCAGTAATTCTTCTAGAATCTGTCATAATTTGTTTTCAAGTGTTCTTGATAATTATTGCTTGTTAATTGTATTTTGAATGTTAAATATATTTAAGCAGTTGTAATAATATAAATGATATTCTGCTGTTGTCTTCCACATGGCGGGAACACTGGTCATCCATACTCAACAACAAATGTGACAACATGAAATAGCATTACGATGACTCCAGGGGCCATATCATGATGACTGTCACAGACATGCAACAGCTACTCATTTCACAGAACTCGGTCATATTTGTTAGTAAATACGTTTCTGATCTTCATTTACGTACATTCATCATTATAACATGTGTGCATGTCCCTTTTCAACGTAACTGTCATGTTCTTGTTCTTACTACATATAATTTGCAACACAGAATTGCTCCACAAATGTTAATTATAGGCTAGACACTATCAACAATTTTCAATAAGTTACTTCCTCTCTCTTTCTCTGTCTGTTTGTCTATCCGTCTATCCACTCACCAGTGGAGATATTATGCAGTTGATTGTTATGTTGGCACTGTATGAAGTATTTAGCCTTATGTGGCAGTCGCAGATTTCTAGATTATTAAAAAACACTAAGCATGAAAACATAAAAGTTTCACAACACAGTTCCATGAATGTTCACTTTTAATGGTGACTTTCTATTTTAATATTTACAGGAAAGTCACAATCTTGCGAATGCACGACCCTACATACGTGGATTGAGTCGTAATGACAGCCTTCTCTTCATGTACAAATTTAAGGTATTTATTCTAAATAATAAACACTATGTTTCATTATTAATTCCATCATTGTGGAATGAGTGACTTTTGTCACATGCTTGGGGGGAAGTTAAAACTGTTGTGATGCGTATAAAGGGATATCATATAGCACACCTTGGGTGCCAGCAAGTTCTGTGCTGGTTTTATGGAACCCCATGAAAGACAAGACCTTCATATGTCCTCAACATACACCATGGATAAATGGCCATTGTCCTAAATCAAACTGACAGGAAATCTCAAGTGTGTAGCACCTAGAGATGCAGTAATTAGAAACCTGTCTGGCATTCATTCAATACACCTCTATATCATGGCTTTATGTAGTCCATCAAAGGTATGCTCTATTAAACTGACAAAGGGGTTCTGAATGTCTGTCGAATGTGAATCCTTCTAAATTACATGTTCAAATATTCTTTGAACGAAAATCCTACCTAAATGAAAACTCAGTTAAAACATCTGTCAAACAAAATAGTGCAGTAAGAAAAAAAAATCGGGAGTTTTGTTTCTCAAAATTGAAGGAAAGATCCTGAATGCCTGCCCCACTGCAAGCCCCAGGCATGTAGACGACAAAAGTATCTAATTGGCTACCAAATGGAAAATTTCTTGGCTAGCAAATTCATTAGGTTGAAAATGAATTGAAAGCTCATTGTGTGGGCATCATCAAAGTCCAAAATCTGCAGACTGCATCCTTCTGGTCTCTGAAGTGGTGAAAGGGGGGTCTTAATATATGAAAGTAAGACTAAGCAACCATATGCAGGATGTGAGGATTCCGTGGGTGAGCTTAGTTCCAGAGTGTCAAGAGTTGGCTCTACACTTACGGAAGCCTACTTGAAATGCAGAGAATGTCCATTGTCTGGTCTGGCCTTCCCTTGAGGACTGACACCAAGCAAACCGCTGTTCTTGATGAACCACTTGGTATGTCACTAATAGATGTAAGGACGAAGATAACGTTAAAACTATGTGACCGTGGAATATCCTAAGAACCGTTCGGAAAGGCTACCCTTGTCATCAAATGTCCAAAGAAGTTGGATGTGTTGTCTGAAAAATGCAAATGTTGCAGCTGTGCTGTAAAATGACACAAAACAGTTACTTACAAAACATAAAATATCAGATGAATGAAGAAAAAAGGAGAATGCCATCAATGATAGACTGTTGATAAGGCATTCTTACTTTGGACAAATGTGACAAATTAGAAAGCATTGAGAATGACAGAGTAAAATGTTTAATGGCTGCATGAATGATACCTCCATTGTACTAATGCTTGGATTTATGTAAGTAAAATTCAGATATGCAATGGCCAAAGAAAGATATTGCATGTAGTAAAGATATCATTTAACAACAATATTAAAACTCATTACATGGACATGTAAAAACAATAAATCTATCAAACAAGAATTAAAAATTGAAGCAGATGGTTAATAAGACAAAACAAGAATGAGGCAAATGAAATATTTTTAACATGTAAAAATGATATGAAGATGTCAATGAGACCTAAAAGATAGGAACATTTGCTCTTAAACTTTCGATGCGCTGATGACAGCGTAGGCGATTCAATGCCTATACCGGCATTAAGTTGGATGTAAACATCGATTTTTCATTCAGATGGTAATGGCTCATTCATTCATTCATTCATTCATTCATTCATTCATTCATTCATTCATTCGGCAACACGTTCTTTGCAGAACCTCGCTCTCATAACAACCTTATGGAAAACTTCTCGGTCATAAGCAAGATGTCCCGCATCTTATTCACCCATCTGGAGATCATCTGCCACATCTTGCACTCATCTTCTTTTTGGCCTTCCTCTTCCTCTCTTCCCGGGCATATACCCCTCCATTATTGTTCTCTCCAAACTTTCCTGACTTTTCTAGTAACCAAAATATTCCAATTGTCTTTGTTTTATTGTCTTTAGTAGCCAACCTTCTTCAGTATTCAGATCGTATCATATGGATGCATTTGTTCTTTGCTGTAACCAAGATATTCTTAGAACCCATCTATAACATTTATATTCAAAGGCATTTATGCGCTGTTCAGCTTGTTAAGTAAGTGTCCAGGTCTCACAGGCGTATGTTGCAATGGGAAAGATGCATGCTATTAAAAATCTAATTTGTGTAGGTCTGCCTATCTATTCAGTTGTCTTAATTTGTGAAGAGCAATAGATATTCGTCTTTTAATTTATTTAATTGTACCATCATTTTTGATAATTAATGACCCAAGATATTCAAAATTTCCTACCACCTCCAATTTTTACTCATTAACATATATTTCTTTCTCCATATTAGTTTTATCTGTATCTTTTATCTTTGTTTTTGCTATATTAATATATAAGTTGTGATTTTTGCTATTCTTTTGGGTTGAGGCTATTAGTTGTTCTATACCATTCTGTAATGTGGGTAGTAATACTGTATCATCAGCATTTTGAATCTCTGGTATTTCATGACCACCGATATTTAGGGCATCATATTGCCCCTAGGTTATATCATCTCTGACATTCCTCTGGCAAACTATTGAAACTTAAAATTGCCTAGGAAATCAGCCTGGAGTTAATCACAATGTCTTGCAAATGATATGCAACATATTTTGTTTACATGACAATGAAAGTCTAGAAAAGATAATTAGGGAGGAAAGTGTACTGGGGAGACAGGGAAGAGAAAGACCACAAAGAAGATGGATTGAAGATGTGATAGATAAATGACACATGACAGTAGCAGTGGCAGGACATCAGACTTATGATAGAGAGACATTTCGAAAGCCTCTTAGGGGAAGAAGTTCTGCACAGGACAGGCTACTTAATGAACAACAATAATAGACACCTGTTAGCAAGTTATAAAGATGATTTAAAGGAAGTGCGGAACGGGACAAGTCTATATCTATATTTGTAATATTGTCTCCGGGTAAATTTGAGATTCTTTTGCAGTTGTTTTTTGTTTGTTTGTTGGACACATAGAGTTTAACATATAAAAGATTTAAATTGGAAAATAATAGTAATGCCTTAATGTGTTGAAGTTGGCATAATTTTGAAGAATTTGCTCTACAGCTTGGTGTGTTTAAACACGTGCACAGTGCTAGGCCACTTATTTTGAATGTTGAGGAACGTGAGAATAGGTTTTACACTCACTAAATATACACAATCCAAAACTTATTTCAAGCATGACAGAATATCATGTTAATGATCATAGACAGTTGTGCTAAAATCTCTCTAACAGTACACTAAGTCTACTTTGCTGAACATGTGTGAGATGAGGTGGAAGGGATCTGGTAAAATTATAATGAATAAACATACAATAACATTCAGAAATATGTAAACACCAAAAAGGTTGACTATGTTTGACAAGGAAACAGCAAAATCAATTAATTGTTATTGGTGTATTTCAGATAGGGCCAATATGGTTAAAATAAAAGGCAAACCAAAAAATATAAATATTATAAAAGTAACCACAAGCAATAATCAACATCATGATGTGTCTTGCTGACTGGCTTAGACATTCATGCATTGCTACAGATCTCGGTCCTTGGTGTACCGGTTCAGTTCTATTGATGCTATTCTTCAATGCCTTCAATTCATCTAGCCTTCATCGGCAAACACTAGCAAGAGAATGCAACAACAACACACAGACAATATAGATGACACTATAGTGACTATTAGAAGGCATAATATTCTGGAATCATGTGAAATAAAAATAAACACAATGTAATAAAATGTGTGGTACTTAACACAGAGGCTCCACACATGAAACAAGATAAGTTCTGTCAGAAGTCGGGTTATGTAGCAGACAAAGTATGTGCAGTTATGTGGGGCTTAGAATGGCCCAGGGAACAGTCAGGAAACTGAGGGGTAGAGGAGAGGAGTAGTCCATAAGGGGACTAGACAAGATGGCGAGAGTTGGGAGAAGTGAAAAAAAAAATGAAAAGAATGTAACCTGAGGAGGAGTTCACAGTTGATGTATTTATAATGTATGAGTTTCTTGTAATAATAGTATAACAATAAAGAAACACAGATAGAGGACAGAGTAAAAAAAAAAAGAAGTTAAGTCAGGATTATAACAACATTGCCTTACTTATAGATCATGTGTAGAATAGAGGGGTATAAAGATATAGAGCTTCACTCCTACTGTTCACTATGAAATAGTCAGTAAGGATGGTTGTTATACCACATATTGTCAGAAAAAAAACCATAAAAAACTAGTATAATTGGCTAGATATTTGAAATCACAAATACTTGTGCGTTGTCATCTTCTCCAGTGTTAGCATTCATAATCAGTGTCTTATTGTTGTTATTGCCTCAACAACCCACGTATCATCATGATATTAATCTTGCTGTGCTAAAAATTAACACTAGTTTGCAATCAGAAACATCATTTTTCTGTTATTTTTGCCTTTTAGTAAAGCTCATAACCTAGCCTTTAAAACATTAATATCTCCACCTAGAGTGTGCATATAGACTTAAATAAGGTACCTTTGGATTATTTTGTTCAACATCCATCCAACTATACAGGCTTCCTATTGTTAAAAACAACATTTAAATAAATTTACTGTAGCACCTATGCGATTCCAATTGATCAATGCTGGCAAGAACCTGCTGTGACTGGCACTAGTTTTAAAAATTCTAGCAGTAACTAATGGTTTGTATTCATTGATGGTGTTTTCATTTGGTCAAGTTTTCTTCTAAGTAGTTCGTTTTGAAAGTTCATGACAGAGATCATGACATTTTTGCTCATCCGGTGACAGAATCATGTTGCACGTTGAACATTATCTGTACTTGTTTTGACATTATTAAGTGAATTGCATGACACTGCTTTATCAAGTCTATGGCTCAGTATATCTGACTTTGACAAGCATTTTTTTAGTTTGCTTTCCTTAGCCTTTGACTGTCCCCAGTACATTTACCAGGCAGCATGTTTGTGAATCCCTTCAACTGGTTTCTAACCCTTGACCTGTTCCACATGGGAGACCCTACCAATAGTTGCCGTACAGTTGGCATAGCTTTTGGGGTCATTGGAGTGCTCAAGCCACTATAAGGTTGATACACAGCACAGTGTATTGGTTAAACCCATGTCAACTAGTTCAGGTCAACTTCACCATCTTTCTGTGCACTATTTCACTGATTTGAATCAGTGTGTAGTTGGTAAGTGTACGTATATTCAGTAGATATAATAAATTCACATAACAATGTTTTCTAATGCAGCAACTTGTATTCAATCAGGTGGAGACGAGAAGATTTAGAGTTAGGTTTTGCAAGGATGATACCAGCAAAATGTCAGGAGAGGAAGTCTGCATTAAGGCGATCAAGAAACTGTCTGAATTTTTCCCAATAAAGACAAGTCGCATTGAAAAGGGAACTACAAATAGCACACAGTTAAATGATAAGAATAAAGAAAAGCATTTAGTCTTGGCACAGTCAAAACCTAAGGTGAGTTTAATATTCTAGTTTTAGTCTTAAGTCATCTATTGTAATCTGATTTGACACAGTGGTTTGACATGAATTAATCAGTCAAGTGCCATCTTTTCAGAGAAGGTTGGCTGCAATGGATCTGAGCAAAAATGACATCAAAGCAGCAATTAAATACAGAGTAATAGAAGAATGGATGTTAATATTTAATCTCCCAGTGGAGCATGGACTCTCAGTCAAATCATGCCACAATCCCTGTAGACTTGTTCAGGATTGGCTGATTTTGTAGCTAAAGCTTTCTACAGGTTGAGGTAGTCAGTTGAAGCCAATACGCTTTACTCTCCTCTTGTGACTTGCATAGTATATTCAGATTCAAGTAATGCTATTCTACGCTTCTCTTATGGGCCTCAGTAATAAACACATAGGTTGTTTGAAATCATGGTTTTGACATTATTCTCAGTATTGTTTTTTTCCCCCACTACAATCATATCTGATGCTGGAGAAGTACATAAGAGTCAAGGAGCAAATATAGCGGCAGAAATCTTTTGTGAGAATTTTGTATAAAGAACTAACCTTACAAAGCTTTTCCATTTACATCTTGCTGTCAGCTGGCACACCCGGCAAACATACAGGATAATCTTTTTACTCTAGACTGCATTAATAAATTCATTCATGCCTGTGATAAAAATCCACATCACAGAGTTGGACAGTTGAGTATTATTTCAGGTCACATGTGTCGGGTACATGACAAAGGTAGTCTCAGTAACAGCAAATGTTGCAAATTCATACAAGAGAATTTTCGAAAGCAGTGAAGAAACATTACTGAAACACGTTTTAAGAAGCTCACCATTATTTCTATGCCTAGAATATCATATGTTTTTTAACACTCAGAAATGTCGGCTAGCAGAGTATGTTAAGTAAACTACTTGCGTAGTTGGTAAATATTTTATCTTAACAAATGTCTTTCTTGCAAACTGCTACCTTGTCAGATTCCTTGAATCTGAATTAATGTAATGACAGTAATTTTTGTGGATGTCATTTGTTAATGATACGCCATTGCTTTGTTTTTCTCACAATTGATTTGGAAAGTGGAAACAATGAACAATATATTTGTACAGATATCTAATATGGAGGTAGAAAGCTCTACAGAATTTTGTGGAGAGGTGACAATAGGTGCAGTTGCACAGGTAAGCAATCGTACATTGTATTCAGTTGTGTACCTAATATTTGTTGTCGGAACAACATTGTTATGAAAACACTCTTTTAGAATAATGATTATACTAAAATATACAAGTTTCTTTACTTTTATTTTGTACAGTCAGCAGAGATTGGCACATAAAAAATTTTTTGCACTATAAATTTCTTAATACAGCCTGCATCAGATAATTATCTGACCTAACGTGTTTCTTTTTATTATGTTATCTTCATGTTTGTCTTTCAACATCAAGATATGAATGGAGAACTCGAACAAGCATCCCTACACTGCAATGTTTACTACCTTGACAATGACATTTATCTATTGAGGGTGTGGCCTTTTGTACTCTTTCTCTCCCACCCTCTTCTCTTCATGTTTGTCTTGCAGCATCAAGATATGAAGGGAGAACTGGAACAAGCAATACCACATTGTAATGTTCACTACCTTAACTACGACATTTATCTTTTTAGGGTGTGGCCTATTGATTGTTCGGTGTTGATCACATTCCAAGGCTCCTGATTTTTTTCGGAATTGCAATAAACAGTGATTTACATAAGTAAATGGGAATATCCCCAGTATCATATATATTATTTAGCAATCTGGTGACTTGGTCTATACCATACTCTTCTAAGGCATTAATAATTTTGGTTGTGATGTTGTCCGGACCCGGGGTCTTGCCAGTTTTAATTTGACTGAGAGCATGTTGAACTTCCATCTTCAATATTGGTGGTCCTTCCATATTATAAGAAATATCCACCTACCTTTCACGTGTATCATTATATAGTTCTTTCATGTATCCTGACCATGTAGCTATACTCTATCCTTCTCGATTATGTTTTTTCCATCTTGTGTTTTCAGGCAGCCTGTTGATATAGGTGTTATTTTATTAGTAAATTTATGAATTCTTTTGTGCATTAATTTGGTGTTTTTACTGTTGAGTTGTTTTTCAACTTCCATGCAATTTTTCTCAAGCCATACTAGTAGTGTAGGTAGTGGTTACGACCTTGTTTTTTTAGGAGGAGGACTATATAAATCAACCATTTATCGATTTTCCACCTCAATTTGGAATCTATATTTAGCATTTATCGATCCTCCTCCGCAAAGGGCGATAACTCCTTGTTTCTCCCCCAAAAATATAGGCGTGGTCAAGGGGTTGTCAAATGACCCCTTAAATTGTCGGAAAGAGTACTGTAGTGACACGGTGATTGTTAAAGTGGTCAAGAGATGGTCAAGTGGTCAAGAGGTGGTCAAGTGAGCCCTTAAATTGTAGGGGAGAGTACGGCTAGTAACGGGGTGGTGGTTAAAGTGACAGATGACATGGTCAGGAGGTGGTCAAGGGGTGGTCAAGTGACTTCTTCAATTGTAGGGGAGAGTACGTGTAGTATCACAGTGGTGGTTAAAGTGAGCGATGACGGGTCAAGAGGTGGTCAAGTGGTCAATGGGTGGTCAAGTGACCCCTTAAATTGTAGGGGAGGGTATGTCTAGTGACATGGTGGTGGTTAAAGTGAGCGATGACATAAGTGGTAGTCAAGTGGTTTAAGTACAACATAAAACATGAAACAATAACAACAGTAATAATAACAAACAAAAAGGTAACATTTTCACACGACTTTTATTGGTAAATAACATCTATTCGGTTACAATATCTAAAGCTCGCTCCATGCACGACCCAAAGGGATCAGAGGGCCTTGGTTATGGTTTCTAAACAACATCAGACAGGGAATTCTACCAGATTGTAAATATAAAACGTGATACTGGGGATTGATTCAACGCAGAATTTGGTATCTGGCCTAACTAGACCCGCTGAATTTAACAAATCTACAGCATTTACTTTTGCCACAAACGCCTCGAAATCAGACTTATTGGTTACTGACATTGGTAGGTCAAATAAAGAGGCATTGTTTGGACTTGCGTGGAAAAATCTTAAAGCTTGTGTCTCTCGATGCCTCAATATTGTATGCAGGCTGACGACAATGTTAAAATAAGAGGTCTGGTCATTTAAGATCGGGAATAAACGAGAACCCCAATCTGTAGTTGTATGAATATCCGGCCGGATGAAAAAATGTATTCTGACACCGTCTGTGTGATCTAAGCGTGTCCCAATTTTCAATATACACGTTTTTAACAACCACGTGTAAATCCCGCAGCGAAAGACATTCACTAGATGATGATGTTGATGATTAGGCTGATGCTGATGCTGGTTGTGTGTCACCCGGTAAGGCACTAAATGTTGACTATTGTTGAGTGTCCTTGTGTGATGATAATTCCTTGTTTGCGTTCAGTAAGGTAATAGATGATGCTGTTTGAGTGTCTTTAACTATCGACAATGGACTAGCTACTGATTGGTTATTTTTAGCCTGCGAAAAGCTAGCTGACGGTATTTGAGTGTAAAATGCGACACTCCATCATTCAAAAAAAGGATGTGATGCTTGTTGTTTAGTTGACTTCCGGCGTTTACCAGTAGATTGGTCGTCTGTGATCGGTTCTCTTCTCCTCTTGCGAGTTTCGTCTTGGTCATTGTTAGTTGTTGTTTCATGCTCGGTCTTCATATGTCTCCGTAAATTATCGTATCTCTTGTAAATACGATCACAGTAAGCACAATTAAAATCATCTCCAGAATGACTAGTCACAACATGCCGTAACAAACCATCAGGACGTGTGAAGGATTTGCTACACAAATGACACCTGTTGGTCTGTGTGGCTACCATTCTGTGATGAAATGACCGAAGTATTTGTTTCCGTTACCCAGTCATATAACTAAGAACCTGCTTTTAGACGAGAATATCACTCAACTATCTTATCCGTAGATATGAGACGTTGTTTCACTCTGTTGCAGACAATAATATTTCAACAGAAATAACACTGTCTTTGTGAATATCGGAGATGAACTATTTTCAGATAATCACGTCAACTGTGGCAGTTAATAATTTTAATGTATTTGGCCAGACATGTGAGTAAGAAACTAGTCAACTCCTTGTACAATAGTGATATGTATGTCGAACAAATCGAAAGAGTATTCGCACATTCAACTGGTACATATGTATATCAGAAGACACGATCGTTAACTTCCGATGAATTAGAAAAGCTCTTGGAATTATTTTGAATAAACTACAAAACACAACCTTCCTCGTTGATTGTGAGCACTCAAATGACTTCGCATTCGTTTTGTGAGCAACTTGTCTGTGCTGTGCATGAGTGGGAGCTGTATATATAAAAATAGTAGTTGGGGGTGCTTGTTTTCTAACACAAAATCTGATTGGTGTGTTTGTATTCAACCAATGGGTGAGTGGGTTACAAAAGAGATTGGGTGTTGTTTGTTGCATACAAGTGGTGTAGAAATTCTGTAATATTCCAGTATAATGTGTATTATGTATTACTCTAAGTATTTGTATATCTTATGTACCATGTACTATAAAGCTAGTTTGTATTGTATGTTGCTGAAATAATAACTGTCCTTTGTAGTTGTAATAGGTGATGAATTTTTTCAACGCATTCTCCGTGTCATTATAACATTCCTCTACACCAGTGTTTTCCAACGTGGGGCCCACACCCCACGGGGGGGGGGGGGGGGGGGGGCAATTCGTTTGTTAAAGAGGGCAATTTGATTGTTAAGGGGGGGGGGGTCGAAAATGGACTCGTCCAGAGTTTAAGTTAACCGTATCACGACTTTCAGTCACTATTCGAGCTGGGTAAACGTCCAGTATAAGTAACTTCTGTCCGCTATGTTAGTAACCGTGATTTCATTGTTAGACGTTATAGTTGTACTACTGGTTATACTGTGCCGGCACTAAGCATTTTGCACTATTTGTTCTGAGTGCCGGGATCTCAGTTTCTGCAGTGTTTTGCAATAACGCTCAGTATTCATCGTTAGTGTCAATTTGAAATAAGCGTCCGTTAAATTGTTGTAAAAGTCTCGTTGTTTAAAACAATATATACATTGTATAAATATATATGATGCATAAATGATATGTAAATTCAATGGGTAAATTTTCATTAATTTCGGATTTAGAAGCATCATTTTCCAGAAAAAAATTTGTCATATGAAAAAGTATGTTTTTTTTTGCGGTGGGGTAAATGTGCCATCATATTTAAATATTCATTTTTAGTGTACGTTTATTCCAGTTCATATTATTGTTATTATTTTCTTTCTTTTTTTTTTAGTTTTTAATTGATCTTACATTTCTTTCTTTCAGCCCATAGTTAAATGAGTGGTGTAAGCAAGAAAAAAATTCATCAGTATTCGGAAGAATATTTAAAATTTGGTTTAATACCCGCTGTCCACAATGAACTGTCACCTTTTTGTCTTTTATGCCAATGATTGACCAACGAATCAATGAAACGAGGTCGTCATGAGGCATATTTGAAGGCGAAACATAATGCTCATATTAATTAAGATTTGAGTTACTTTCAAACTTTAAAGAAAAACTTTGATAATAGAGTAACATTAAAGTCCCTATTTACTGCTCATATTGCAACTATCAATCGTAGTCTTGCGGCTAGTGATCAAATTTCATTCCTCTTCACTAAATCTGGGAAAAGTCATACTATAGGGGATAATTTAATCAAACCATCAATATCAGCATTTCTTAAAACGATTCTGGAAAAAGATGACAAAGACGTTAAAGCTATATCACTAAGTAACAAGACTGTTAGCAGAAGAATAGACGACATGAGTGAGGATATTGAAATACAACTTGTTGAAAAGCTGAAAACAAGAAAATTCTCGGTGCAAATGGATGAATAAACTTTGAGAGACAGTGAGGCCGTACTTATAACTTACGTAAGATATATTGATTAAGGTGATGATACGGAAGAAATGTTGTTCTGTAAATCATTAGAAAGCACCTCTACCTCCAAAGATATATATATATATATATATATATATATATATATATATAGTAAGCTAAAAAAAAATTACTTAGATGTCAATAATATACCAATGAAAAATATAACATCTTGTGCTGCAAATGGTGCTCCTAATATGATGAGGAAGAAACATGGTTAATTGATGAAAGATGAGAATCCAGAAATGCATCTTGTGCATTGTGATTGTGTTATTCACAGGGAAAACCTGGTAGCTAAACACATTTCGCCTGTTCTAAATTAACTTAGTAGAAGTACTAAATGTAGTTATAAATTTTATCAATGCTATTAAAGCTATTGCCAAATGTGAACGGCTCTTCAAGTTATTGTGTGATGAACAAGATGAAGACCATGTGAGTCTTATACTTCACACTGAAGAAAGATGGCTCTCGAAAGGGAACTGTTTGAAAAGATTTATGGAACTATTTGATATTCTTAGTGATTTTTTAAGCGATAAACATGAAATGAAAAATCTGTTAGCGGTCGAGGGTAAGGTATTTGTGAGTTATTTAGCCGATATCTTTGAAAAACTAAATATATTAAATAAACAACGTCAAGAAACGAATAAAACTCTTGTCGATGTAAAAGCAAAGATATTTGGTTTCATTACCTTTATTGAATTATGTCAGACATATATTTACAACAAAAATTTTGAAAAGTGTCATTGGCTCCAAAAATGTGAAGTGACTGATACCGCTATATATGTTATTGTCGTTCGTCTGAAAATTTTATCGGCTGATTTAAAAGAAAGATTTTCTGATTTGAAACAAATTTATTTCCCAACTTGGATGATGCAGCCATGTTTTAATCGATTTGTCTGATATTTCAAATATGCAGTGTCAAGAAGAACTCGGAGAAATGCAAAATGATGAGTCAATTAAAACTTCTTTAGTTAATATAAAAGGAGCGATGGCACGGCTTTGTGAGGAAAACGAAATGAAATATCCAAATGCAACCAAATGTGCAAGAGAACTATTGTTACCGTTTCCATCTTCATATTTAGCTGAATGCGGATTTAGTGCCATAAATGATTTGCTGCTAAAAAAGAAATCGGCTGGATATAACAAAAGGGGGAGACTTGAGACTAAAGTTAACTAAATTGGAACCTGACATAAAATCTCTTTGCAGCAAGCATCAAGCGCAAGGATATCACTAAATGTAAATTATACATAATTATTAATAATTAAAATAATATAGAAAAATATTTCATTAAAATTATTTTGTATTTGAATTTCAGTTCTCCATTAAATGTTTTGAAAATTTACTTACTGTGTTTGCTCAACAATTTCCTAGTGATTTCTTCTTAAAACCTATCATTCAAGTTTCTTTAGTGAACATTTCAATTTTTGAATATTAAAAATTATGTATATGGGGGGGGGGGGGGGGGGGGGGGGGGGATAAGGAATTTTTCAAAAGGCTTAGGTGGGGCTTAGCACAAAAAGGGTTGGAAAACACTGCTCTACACTATCTTCACTGCTGTTCCCTGTTGGTGCATATATTTGAATGACGTTTATATTAAATTATATCGAAAGATCTGCCGATTAACCAATAGAACCTTGCCTGACACTGCTCACTATCTTTTGGTCAATATCACCTTTACTTCCCAGAAGAGTTCTTGGTGCCAATTTGAGGCTGGGTCGACCTTAGTCAGCTTATGAAAGATACCCACCTTGAGGGGTGGTTAAACACATAACTGACAGGTAAGTGTGATTTTGCAATCAAAAGCGGCTCTTCCCAAGAAAGTCCAGGGGTAAATCGTTACAGGGTCTCTTAGAAGAAAAGGGCGTTCTCTACAGCAGTCGTCATTCAACAATTAATGTAGACCTCCCTATACAATTTGTTAACATATTTGCGTGATTTCATTTGTTGCAGGCTGTGCTGAGGGGCACATCTCTTCCTCTGGCCTCTCATCAACACCAGCAGAATCTGGAAATAATTCCACAGCTACTGACATTTCTGGG